>VZRU01011224.1:213119-278734 GCA_013398155.1 Pedionomus torquatus
CCCCCAATAAAATCATGGGAATTTTAGAAAATTAAAAAAAAAAAAAAAAGGAATTACAATTTTGACTGGTGTACTTGGACTCTGGGATGTGTTTGTAGAAATTAATTCCTGGATCTTTTAGACAGGTACAGTTAATGTGATGCCAGGAGCTCAATGAATCTCAATGACTTTATAATTTATTTATCTTATTATTTATCTTATTTATTTATCTTATTATTATTGTGTTAATTTATTTATCTTATTAGAAAATATTTCTTTACTGAAAGGGTTGTCAGGTATTGGAATGGGCTGCCCAGGGAGGTAGTTGAGGCACCATCCCTGGAGGTATTCAAGAGAGAAGTTGATGTGGTGCTCAGGGATATGGATTAGTGTTGGGTGGTGTGTTGTTGTGGTGGTTGATTTGGGCTTTTTTGTGTGGTTTGTTTGTTGTTGATGTTTTGTGTTGTTATTTGTTTTTGTTTTGGTTTGGTTTTGGTTTTGTTTGGTTTTTTTTTTCATTGGTTGGACTAGATGATCTTAAGAGGTGCCTTCCAACCTAGGTGATTCTGTGATTCTGTGACTGTTGTTGTAGAACCTGAAGCCTCAGGACACGGAGGAGCTGGCCACAGGGCCACAGATAGAAGAAGAAAAATAAACTAGCTGAAAAAAAGAGGTTTCTAGGGTTTGAGTCTGATTTTCTGTAATTCACTGGTAGTTATTCTGGTGGGCACATTGCAGAGCAATGTCAGAAACATCAGTGTTTCTGAGAGCCTGTCATCACTGTGACGAGCTCACCAACAAATACACTCCGCTCTCTGGTCTTGTCTAGATTATTTTGTTTCATTATTTGTTACCTGAAATAGATAAGGAATCACAAGAACCGCATAATCTTTCAGGAAGACATGTTCAACCACATCTTGTGTTAGTGTCAGTATTGGTACTCTACAGTATCATATTTTTATAGTTGGCTGTGCCTTTTATTCAGGCTTGCCTTTCTTACCTTCCAGTGCATTAAATCCTTAGCAGCCTGGCCCCAAACAGCAAGACAGAAATTGAGAGGAAGGTAACCTTTGGTTTGTCTGTCCTTGCTTGGTGTTGCACATCATTTTATACAAAATCACACTGTGCAGAGTGATACTTAGTCTCCTAGAAAAATCCAACTCTTTCCAGGATTTTCTGCTACTTCTCTAACCCTTTATCTGGCATCCCTTCCCTGCAGTAGTAAATAAATTAGATTCCTGCAGTCCTCTTTATCCCATAATGTATGCTGAAGACCTGGTAGTAGGCATCCATTTGGAGAGGATGGATGTTTGGTAGGAAAGGCAGCGATTGTAAAGATGATTTATGGGCTTTTCTATTATTAGTTTAAATCCTGAAATATTTATTTTACAATTTACTTTTGCTTTTACAATATTCTATATTCAATTTTTTCTCCCTTCTAGCGTTGCTGAAACTAATCCTTTATGTTTAGTGTCATTCTGCGTTTTTGTTAGTAGCTCTTTAGCTTGCAAGTGTTGGTGCTTGTAAGATAAGTGGGTTACTCTGGGTTTCCCTGTAATGTTACCTGAGGGGGCAAAAGCTTGCTCTGTGCTTGCATCTGGCTCCAGACTCTGCTTCTCACAGAGACCTGTCAGAATCCTAATTATAAGTTGTATGTTCACTCTCGGGCTTTTGCCGGGGATAGGAACTTTTATATCTGGATGTAAGTTTGGGGTTTTTATTTTTTTTTTTTTTTTTTTTTTTTTTCTATGATGCTACAGCTGTGGATTTCACAGGCAAGAAGTGATTAGAAAGGAAAAGTGAGAACAGAGGTCAGACAGAGTGCAAATGAACATGTTTTTTATTTTGTCTCGTGTGCTATTTGATTGGATTCTCATAGCATAGTGGTTTAAAATAAAAGCAGATATGATGATTGGCACTAGAGGAGGGAAGCAAAATTTCCTACTTTTGAGGGGAAGTAATATACTGGTAAACCAGTACAAATTCTTGCTGTGGGCCAAACTCCAAATCCAGTAATGAAAACCTGAATTCATGCCTAATTTCAGTAGATCTCTGTTTCAGAAAGGAGCAATGGAAGAGCTAGTTGCTTCTTAAAATTCCAGAAGGCTGATTTTAGAAACTGTACATTCAAGTGTATGGCAAAAGTCTGCAGGTTTGCCTTAAACAATATAAGCTATAGTATTCTATTTCATATACTTCAAAGTATGTCAAGCAAATTATTTATGACTTTCTGTAAACCTCAGTGCAGTTTTTCAAGTTCCCAATTATGTTTCAGGAGAATCCAGTTAATCTCTTTGTGAAGTTTCCCTTCTAAAAATAAATATTTCAAGTTATGAAACTTGAAAATGCCAATGTGTGCCATTTAAAAGCAGCAAATAGATTTAACAGGTCCCAAAATTTTGATTCTATTAAATCTAATGTATTAAATTAAAATTGAAGATTTTAAAAAAGTGCATTTCAGTGACTGCCTGTGTGTTGTATGAGAATAAAAGATTTGTTTGGAAAAAACCAACCCAAATATAAGTGTTGTTCATTTGGACCTTGTTTGGTTCTTGGTGATGTTGGTGTGAAACAGAGCAATTGCACTGATTTCTGCTGTTTTACAGTAGCTTTCAGTGCTGTCTGTCAGATCAAAATCTTTCCCCTTCTTCTCGGGATCACTGTTTGCTCTCCAGAGATAATATAGTCATTAGCTTATAACTTGGCAATAAAATAATTTATTCTTTTTTGCCTTCAGAAGTTGCAGAGTTTTCCACCTGACTCAATGCAGCTGAGGAGAGAGATTTGCAAAGAGGCTTTAAAAAACTTTAAGTGGCCATGCCCACATCTGCTGATAGTTAATTAGACCTCAGAAATGTATTTAGAAAAAGCGTCGCCTGAGCTGGAGACTACCAGAGTAGTGTTTCATTCAGGCCCTGGCTTGTTGCATTCTGTCCTCTGGGGACAGGGTGGTAACCTTCTGTGCCACTGAAGTTCTGTCTTGGCTTCTTTCTGCTGGCATTGGGCCCCGCTGCATTATGAAGCACCTCCTCAAGGTATTTTAAGATTTGAAATCCCTCTAAAAACCTCATTGTGAGGGTTTTTTTTAAGTTGATGTGTTCAACTTAATGGGGAGATAGTATGCATTAATGTGTTCAGAGTATGCACTGCAAAATTTTATATTATATTAATATTTTATTAAAATTTATATTGTATAATTATATTCTATGATATTTTTCATATTAAAGTTAATAAGAAATGTTGCAAAAAAGGCTCAAATTTCATAAAGTTTCTTCCTCTTTATCTGAATCATTATCTATGAATGAAGAGTCTGACGTGTTCAGTTTAACTATTTTCATTTTGTCCTAAGTTTTCCATGCATACAGCCACTGAATTGCAGTAATAATGCTGGGTGTCACAAGATGCTAATTTAATGGCTTGCAGCGTGGAAGAGAATTAGCACAGAGTGGTAGAAAGTGGGTCAGATGCAACTGTATCACCTTTGTGAGATTTGCAACACTGTCCTCAAAACACTGAATAAAAAGCTTTTCAAAAAACATCCAGATTCTGTCATTAGAAAGGTGTATTTCTTCTTTTGTTATTTTTAAGAGATATGTGGGAAAAGAAGATTGTCTCACTATTTATTTTTTTTTTTCTTTATAAGAGCAGCGATGAACAAACATCAAAACAGCATGCTAGATTTCATATTACAGCATAATTTGAAGATGACTGACTTGTAGACTTGAAAATTATGAATGTTGATTTTAAAAACCTGTTAGTAACAATCTCCAAGGTAAACCTTCAGGACTTGCTGTCCTTCTGTTTGGGTTCTGGTTCTTCTCTTACCTCAATGCCAGCAAAATTAGAATGCAAATAGAACTGTTTAAAAACAAGGAAAGAGACAAACTGTAGTCAAAACTGCATTCACTTCTGGGCCACAGTTTAGGCATTGTGAAGGCTTTGCTTTATCTGCCTAGATTCATTCCCCCCATTAGTTAAAGGTCTTGATGCTGAAATCCTTATTATTGCAGTCTTTACAGAAGCAAACTTTAGTTATTGTTGGCAGGGATTTACATGAAAGAGGGCTGTGTAATGCTAGCTAGGAATCAGATGCTTAAAAGCATATATTTTATGTATAGACCAGGATATCCATCTGTGTTGAAGATCTGAGAACAATGTCAGCTGTTGTTACAAACCACGTGTTTTACTTGCATAGTAACATTTAGCACTGAAACTTGAATAAATGAAGACATCTCTTTAAGCATATGTTTACTGCTACATGTTCTGTGCTGATGAAAGGACTGCAATGAGATGTGTCTTAGCTTGTGTGCCAGCTACTGTGGATGCACCTGAAAATATGTAAGAAGAAAATAACCAGAAGCAAAACAGTTTGCTGGCCATCTGTTTCAGGAGTCAGCAGAAGTTAGCAGAATGAAGAACGTTGCTTTTGCTCTGAGGTGTGAGATAGTGAAGTATGTGGACACTTTGCTTCATGTCCCATTGATGACTGGCCATGCAGCTCAAAATTCTTGTGGAAAAAATTAGGAATCACTAATGTAAGTGGACCGTGGGAATTTTATGAGGACAGTAGGTCCTAAAGATGATGTCCTAGAATGGCTGCAGACTGTTGTGTTCTCATACTTGTCAGTCCTTGTGTCACTGTATTTGGTTTGTGCTTTAAAGGGAAGAAGTTGTGGAGTTGGATATCAAAAGGAAGTGAACAACAGAGCAGAAAGGAGGGACGTTGCTGATGAAGAAGGCTGCCTGTCCCAACTATTCTTGCCCCACTTTTGCTTTGATATATCACTCTTCACACCTTTTTGGTCTCCCATGTTTGTTTTTTTTTTTTCACATGTAAGTGGTCTATATCCATGGTCTTTATACCCTCAGACCGCTTACCTTTTCCTCATTCCACCCTAGCAGTCTGCTCTTTTCGAACATTTACTTCCTCACACCTATTTCATGCACCTTATCCTTCTTATATGAGCTTGTGGCCTTCAGTCAGCATCTCCATTGTCCATGTTTTCAAATTCCAGTGTACCAGCCCCTCTTATCTTCCCCCTGTCTCCTCCACCCCAGTATTTGATACTCTTTCTCACAAACCGCACTCCTTCATTTTTCCCGTCTCATCATTCATCTCCTCCTTACCTTTAGCCATATTAGTTAAACTCCTGCCTGACCCATCCCTCATTCCTTTCTTATCTCCCTGTCTCCCTCTTCTCCCCTCAGTATATCTGCTTCTTTCCTCATTAAATGTTTTTATTGTTCTTCCATTTTTCCCCTTTTTCTCTCTGACGCCTCTTTTTCAGACGTGTTTTTCCATTTTCTTTTGCTTTCATTTAAAAACAATTGTTATATTGTTTTAGACCAGTGTTTCTAACTTTCCCATTTCTGAACTCCATACTGTGTGACTCAAAATGTTGACTTGAGTTTGGTCACAAATAGGGGCAGGGATAGCATCCCTTGCTGGAGGCAAGACTGATTTTTGTGGCATTGTAATTATAGTTGTGTGAAAGCTGATATGTTTGCTTTGTTTTGTGAGGGGAAGTGTCATGCTGTCTGTTCTTTAGAACTGATGTGGAAGGTCCTTAGCCTTCATTTTCTGAAAGGTTAGGAAGCTCCAGCACTATGAGAATGAGGTGAGGCTGCAGGACCGCTGCAACTATGTGTGGCTCTTCTGGTGCATCCCAGAGAACTCCCATACGTGTTAGACCATTTTCCCCTGTGGAAGTGTGTGCTTAGGAGGCATTTGCAGTGACAAAGTGGCCTTTCAAAAGAATGGTTATTTTAATCATCTGCAACATAGTATAGTTCAGTCTGTTTGTGTGCTTGGACAGGCAAAATTTCAGTGTCCGTGCAAGCTGATAGTGTAACCTCTGTCCACATCAGGGATCATCAGTGAGCAGCAGAGCTTTTATTGCAGTCTCCTGATATCAGAATTTTTTATTCAAATGTTCATATAGTACTAGAAAGAGAATCTTCCCTCGCCAGCAGTTGTTGAAAGTTAATATATGGCCATCTTATCTTTTGTTCCATCGGCAAGGTAATTTAGCTCATTCAGAACTAATAACACTTGCAGTGCTTCAGTCTAATACCAGTGTAGCAAGCCTAACAGCACACAGCACCTGCATCTGAAACCAGCACTGGCAGCTTAATGTAGGCAGCAGAATAGAGAAAAAGTTACTCTGTGCAATTCTGAACCCCATCACCAGATAATGCATTTTTAAAAAATTTTCTAATAAAAGAAACCCATTGCCATTAAACTAAGCTGTAAGATTGGAATAACAACGTATCTGATTTCAGTGTGGGAGGAACTAATTTAAGTGTCATCTCAGCAAGTACCTACATGCCATATTTAATCCTAATGGGGGGTAGTAAAGTGGAGTATCTGAACTACAATATAGGAAATGCTGAAAAACTGGAGCTAGAAGACAAAATCTAGGGATGATTTCAATTGCAGTTTTATAGTTTCCTTATATCCTCTCTTTTTTTTCATATAGCAAATGAAACCAAAAGCTGTACTGGCATTTTTTCATTGTGGTTTTGTTTTAGTTTGAATCTCAGTGTACCAATTTATGTATTTATTTCACATATGCTGTGTACCCTATACATATTATGTAGTGTGGTGCACAGTGAGCGTTTTCCTTTCCTTCATCCCCACATCTGTTTTGCCATGCCCTAATGATGTAATCCTTGGTTTAAGCCCAGTCAAATGTGCTCTCAGGTTCCTGATCATATCAAAGCACAATGCAGACAATACAGCTGAAGTTTGTAGGTGATGATAAATAGTTGCATGTTGGCACTTTGGAATCTTTTAGAAGAATTATTTGAGCCAACTTTTAGGAAATATCATCACCTGTGTCAGGTGGTGATATTTCAGAAACCATAGGTGGCCCACAGTGTTAAAGACTGCTGACAAATTCAGTGATTACAGGTTAGTTTTAAACTTTTCTGGTATCAATGAAGTATTCCCTCCATAGGCATTGGATGTGCTATAGGCTGATGGCATCCTGACTATGGAATGCCAGCCTATAAATGCTTGCCATTTCTGACTACCGTCACTGTGATTTTACCCTTAAAATTACTAGAGAAAATGTTTGATTGAAAAAACTTTTTTTCCCCCCATCTTTTTTCCCCTCTTTAACATTTTGGGGATTATTTTGCCCTCAAGAATGCTTCCACTGATAAAGTTCTCAAACACATCTCACTAAATCTCAGTAGCAGCCGTATCTATAGATCCAGTGCAGTGACAGTCACATAGATCTTGTGAGAGAAGTGCTGGTATCTGTTGATGTCAGTAAGGTAACTCTGGTTTTATCAGATTATTTCCTTTTGACATCATTTTCTGTAAAGTATCCAGCAGCCAGTAGAATTTGTATTTGAGATATTCTTGTACTTATAATTGTGAGAGTTTGACAGGGACTGGGGAAAATACTCATTTGCCTAATAGTACTGAGGATGTGTCCCATGTAAAGTAAGAAATACAATTTGCCTTTTAAATCAACTTTATTAAAATTTACCTTTTCTTCCTAACCCAAACATACATTTCTTAAAAAGAAAACTGTCGTAAAATTAATGCTGATTTCTTAACTTAAGCTGGTGGTGGAACTTCCTGCCAAACCTGATAATTTCAAATGCTTAACTTCCTTGTCATAGAACCTGAAAATTCTTAATATGATGAAGCATCCAAGACACAAGCGGTTTGCCTAAGGAAGTATTTGTCTTTCAGTTAGCAAAAATATGTTAATAAATTACAGACTGTTCTATATTCACCCAATAGGTGTACACAAGGGCACATGTATAGGCATTTCTAGAAGTTTTAAAGACATTGTGAAACCTACTGTAAGTCTAAAGTTCAAGTATAGAACCTTTTACCAAAGGATATTTGAATTCTTGTGAATAACAAAAAACAATTCATATTGACCTTTATTTTGGCATACTCTTTCTGTAAATATGGTTGGCATTTAATTTTTGAAAGTGTTCTCCAAGTATACCAGATGACCAAATTTTAAATTACTTGACTACATTCATTCACTGTTAGTCATTTGTGAGATCATTACTGAAATTGTATTCTTTCCTTTTGCACTGGAAAAGTAACACATTTTAACTAGTATTGCTTCAAGTAGCAGAATGGGAAGCTCCATTTAAATCTTTATGGAAACTGTGATGAAACTAGACATAAAAGCTAAGATTTCCATTTACATGGGAAAAATAAAGACCTAAAAGTTAGGCTGCAAGACAGTGAAAAATTCTGCATGTTTTTCCTCACCCAGTATATTTGGAAAAGATACTTTGTTTTTCTTGGGCCTCTATAACCAGCATCCTTGTTGACATCACTTACTGGAAGTATGTTTTGAGAGTCTGTGTAGAGAGAAATAGAGATGTGAGTCTATGTGGAAGGAGATACAGGTTATATACTAAAAACTCATCCTTCATGTTCTTTATGGTCTTCACAAATGTCTAGAAGTCTAGTTTTTGAGTAAATTCTGCAACCTACTTCATACAGGACAGGGCAAATCTTGCTCTCTTGGCAGTCTGACAAAGACTTCTGACTGACAGACCTATATGAAACTGTATTTCCAGTAACCTCCTGCCACACCCCTATGGCATTTTGCAGTGGAATTTGTGAATGAACAGGTGATTGGGTTTTTTAAAATACTTTTTTCCCTTCAAGTGTATTCTGAGAGGAATGTTACATGCTCCACAACTTTCTCACAGACACTTTTGATGCCAACTCAAAGGACAATTTGCCTTTCATTAGAATTAACAGAGTTTGTCTGCTGCAGTATAAACTTTCCAATAAATGATTTAGAATCATGATGAATGCTAAATAATATGGCAGCATGAATCATTGTTGTTTTTGCTTGGCAGCAGAGAAAATCTTGATGGAATTGCTAAGTGCTCTCAGCTCTCTCAAGATAGCTTGCTGTCGGCTGCTGCATTGTTCCTTTGCTCCTGACACATTCCTTTGGCCCAATGCCTGTCTAATCATTGTTTAATGTTTCAAAAGCTGCCATCTTCTATTTGAGGTAGTCGTTTCAAGCAGTAAAAATACCAGCAGATTTGCATATGTAATAAATAAAGTAAAAAATATTTTTTAAAAAAACAAGAAAATTAAATGCACGCAGCATTAGTGCTTAATGAAGCTGAAAAAATACCATATACCTAATCAAATTATGAAGTTTTAGGAAGCTTAAAGATATTTATATGGCTAAATATATGGTCTATCAGTTTTACGTGCTATGGAATGATTATTCCTCCTGACCTATTGCTTCTACTCTCAATCCTTGCTCATGTGCACAAAGTGGAAAGAGAACATGGTCTTCTAAAATGGAAAACAAACCGACAACTCATTTGCCAGCAAATAAACAACTTGACAACTCCTGTGCCAGCAAATAAACAATGATTTCCATTTTTTATTACCATGTACTAGTGCAATGTCACTGAAATGTGTACTGAAAAATGTACTTACATCTCCATGTCAAATAAGTATGTCTCCCTGCCTTGTAATATTATTACTACTGTGTGAGCAACAAGTTTAAAACATTTCTCTGTAGCCTACTTCTTATATGACACCTCTAAGATTACTTTTTAGTGGTGTTTGTACCCTTGAAACTTCTTTGCACCTTTGGCAATCGGTTTTGAACCTGCAAGTGAAACTGTGTAGCACTGGGTCTGGTTTTTATTAATGCTATTTGTGCTGCAGGGCATTGTATAGAAGGCCTCTGGAATGCTTTGTGTCCAAGATGGATTCCTTCTGAGACCATCAAATTCTTGTTTCTGAGAACACTGCCCCCAAGATGTGGGAAGCTGGAGAACTGCTAGACACTTCCTATTCAACCAAAGGTTCCCATTCAGTTAGGAATCATCAATTTAGAACATTAGTTCAGTGTTAGAAAAGAGATTTGAGGAAGCTTTTTCACCAGAAATTAAGCAAAGAGGTTTGGAATTCTTAGTTGTTTATGAGCATCTCTGGCAAACTGGAGAGACTGAGAGAGAGAAGGCAGTAGGCAGAAGCTATGCAACATGCATTCATATCAGAGGGGAATGATTTAGCTAGAGTATAAGCAAAAAAAAAAAGGTAGGCTGTGTAAAAGAAAGGGAGATTTTATGACTGGTAAATAAAGCTTTGTCCAGAACTACTTCTCCTGGGGAGCCCAAAGGCTACGTAAGGACAAGAAAAACACTGTCAAGATTATTTTGCCTTTTTTAAAATATTTTTTTCTTTTTAATCTAGCTTACTTCAGATAGCTCTAGCAATGTGTAGATCAGTTTCTGACTTTTGAAATTTTTATCCAGTCTGTCTCTTTGCTTCAGCAATTATGTTTTCCAGAAGAGAAGAACAGCAGAAAATAATGAAATTACAGGAAACCTCAATGGCTTGGTAAAAAGAGCATCATCACATGTGGACATAGATGGTGTTCCAGGAGAACGATTATATAGATCATAGGAAGAGAAACATGTCAGATGAAATAAGAGAATTTGTGCTTTAGTTTTATCCTGCGAGCCTGAAAAGATCAGTTGTTGTACAGTGATATAGCAGTAATTTACAGGTTGCCTGATACTCAGTTGACCCTGAATGTAGTAGTATTTAGTGTAACTGACTAAACTTTCACTGATTCACTTTTCTTTGACTTCACATATGTAATCTAAACAAGTGGCTCTGTTATTGTATGCTCCAGTAGGAGCTCTGGAAAGAGTTTGCTGGCAGGTAAGTTCATATCCTTGAAAATACATTGAGCAGGTGAAGTTCTCTGCGGTTCCCTCTTAGATGGTCCTGCAGTAGCTGGGAATACTCTACTAAGCTCCAGGCATCATGCAGGCATGAACCCTTCAGCAGAAGACAGATCAGTAAATCCAGTTTTAGGCAGTCAAAATTACTATTTTACTGCACACTGTAGAATTGAATTTTCCGTTGTTTTGCAGATGAACACTAACAGTCCCTGAGGTGAGAATGGTGCAATAATTGTAGTTGTTCAAGCTTCCATTACAAACAGCTCTTTTTAAGTTGTGGTGTCCTGTCTTTCTCAAAACGCTGAGATTAAACTAGGCATGCATGATGCCGTATCTAAAGAACAAAATTAGATACCTGAAAGCTGTCTGTTGAAAGTTATTCTGAAAAATGGAACATGGAAGAGGAAAAAAGAGGATATTCCCTTACTTTAAAAGTTCTGGGGTGGTTTTTTGTTGTTGTTTTGTTTTGTTTATTGAGGGTTTTTTTGTTGTTGGTTTTTTTTTTTTTAATATATATAGGAAGATCTTTTTTTTACCCTTTGCTGATGCCAGCATTACACCTTTACCAAACATCTAAAGCTTTTGGGTGTTGTTTTTAATTTTAAGGGCTGATCCTGAAAGGTGTTGACTGCCTCCTAGGAATTCCTTTTTCATTAGTAGGTTGTGTTCTGCAACGTGATGTAAATTCTTTCTTGTGACATCAAAAAATATGATCCATAAAGTTAGGTCAGTGTAGAAGCTCACATATCCCACCTTCTTGAATTAGAAATGGCTCATCATTTAAAGAAAGAGTTATCTTCCCAAACAGATGTAACTGGAACCTCTGTGATCCTGTTAGTTCTTATCAGAAGTTGTAGCTTCTTGGAGCAGCTCCTATCTGAGGTTCTGGCCTGTGGAGACTACCTTGAAGATGAATGCAAAACTAAGCCTCAGTCACTTTCAGAAATATGTAATTCTGACTGCATGCTCAGCATAAGTTAGTCATGTCCAATATTTGTTCTTTTTAGCACTCTTTTAATAAGGCACAAAAATTAAGAAATCAAGGGTCTTTTAAAGTACCTAAAAAGAAAAACCTCAGGGGAGGTGAGATAATAAAATGGTCTGTTAAAATAACCTTCATTTTATAGCCCTAAACTAGGAACAGAGAGATATGACTTAGAGTAAAATGGAAAAACAAGGTCTGATCAGCTTTCCTTATAATGGAAAGTGACCTAGAAAAAGACCTGTTATATCAGAATATATCAAACTGAGTTTAATCAACTGTGGATTACTGAACAATAGCTCAATCAACTTTAGGTCAGGAAGAAAGTAGGGGAATTACATAGTAGAATTGTAAAAGAAGATGTATATCCAATAGTTTGTTTGACTTCCTGGGACTGGATTATCAAAGTTACTAAAGTAACGTGAAAAACAGCGGTGTGTGATTTATCTCTCACACAGGATGTTATGTACCGAGACGTAGTCTTGATATATGACAAAACATATTTCACAAATTGCATTAT
Source organism: Pedionomus torquatus (assembly GCA_013398155.1). NCBI lineage: Eukaryota > Metazoa > Chordata > Aves > Charadriiformes > Pedionomidae > Pedionomus > Pedionomus torquatus. The sequence continues at coordinate 225,314 of VZRU01011224.1, forward strand.
TTTTTATGGTTCTGCACAGTGTGGTATACACCTTTTGGTTTAGAGTTCATGTAGAGTTTGCATTTCTAGAAAAATGCAAAGCTCTCCAGATAGACTGTCCTCTGCTACACTGCTGCTCTGGCTGACTTTCCTCTTTTCATCAGAGCAGTAATGGGAGTGATTAATTTAATCCAGAACAGTGATCACTTAATTTATACCAGATATAGCCTGAGTTAGCAAATCTGTATGCTGGAGGTGGATTTTATTTCAAATAAGTTTCAGTCCACACTCAGAAACTTTTAATTGCAGCAGGTTACTTTGGTTATCAGAGCCAAGTTTTCTGCTGGTTTAATTTCCCCTACCTACTGATCCTACTGATCTCCAGTTGAATTTAGTGGATTTCTGATTCTGGCAATTTTCAAAGGTTACTTTCAGTAAGGAAGTTGCATTTCTCTCTGTGCCATGTGTACCATGGCTGTAGAAATTCCTGTGGTTTATATAACAGGAATATAACATAGAGAAAAAGTGTTTTCTCTGTGCTTGTGTTATATTTTTAAAGTTCGATACCACTTTCAGTATCTTTTAGTTACCTGTGTAATCAGTTATCTGTTCAGTAGTTTCCTGGCTAAAAGACTCATAAAAACATCAGTAAGTATAAAATAAATATGTCCCTATTTTTAAAGGGATTCTTTTAGAAATGAAAGGGCATTCTTTGTGAGTTTTGGATAATTTGCTTCAAGGTATCATTGAAACCGGAGGGGAAACTGCCTGCATTATCCTATTAACAGCAGAACCCTTGTCGACGTAAGCTTCAGCCCAAGGGCTCAGCGGCATCCCAAAAGGGGCTTGACTAGTGGCAGGTGAGAAATGCACAATTTATATAGAATAAACAGAAAGACGTATTGAACAGATTTTTGCCCTGGCACTTTATTTCTGAAAATAAGGTACTGTATGTTAATCCTGAAGGTACCTGCGTAAGTGCTTAATAGTTTTGTGTTTCTTTGGTAGTATGAGGTAGCACCTATGCTCTGTCTGGTACTGTTCTGGAAAAATTTTGTAACATGTACCTAAATACAGTGCGGATTCCAACTCTTCAACTCCTCCAGGAGACAAAAACTTATGTGTTTCTGTGAGTGAACTGCATATTGAGTGAAGTAAGTGCACAGCAGTATCCAGGACATGCCACCAGAGCAGGAGGACCAGGGGTGCCAGCCAGGGGATGATGGCTCTATACTGCGCACACTGCTTGGAGTAGGTGGGTCATCCCAGGGCAGGGAGGAGCGATGACAATAGCTTTTGTGGCCGTGCAGGATATTCTGTCCTTTCTCCCTAGGAAATAAATGCCTCTCCAACATAAGCCAAACCACAGTTCCTTTGAAGAAGGCTTGAGGAATTATACTGCTTGCTCAGGTCTGTCCTTGGAGTCAAGTTCCAGGCTCCATCAATGTTTATTTGGCATTTCTGTCAGTAAACTCATTTGCTATTGTGCTGCTCCTGGCACAGATGCAAAAGTGGGTACATGTCTGCTCAAGACAATCTCACTTAAAATGTAGTCCCCTTTTGAAAAGTATCTAACCCTTTTAGCTGTCCTGTTTTCTTCATTAGGGACTGAACACTGTGTCACCCTAATCATTAAGCCTAATTGCTTACAGCCAATTATATATATTTATAATGGGTTGTAAGCTTAATTTAGTTGTGTGATTTATATTATTTTGTGAGATACCGCATAGACACAATGAGGTATTCCTTAGTTGAGGTGTTGTTTAGCAGCTAGACTCATAATGGTTTCCACCCTCCTTAATGCCATTACATTTGGTGAAAATATTTACGTCATTTGATACCGTAAGTCATGAATAGGAGCATCAGTGTCTTGGCTTTCATAAGCACAGTGCTAGTTTACCACAGATTTGGTATACACATTTAAAAAAAAAATAATTCCAAGGGACTGTAAGTGGTGTGACAACTGCCTGGAATATTTATTGGACAAGAGACAGATTCTTATCACCCTGTTCCTTTTAACATAATTGAGAATAATTGAAATAACTGAATTATTTTTTATCTGAAAGGGAAATCAATACAAATCACAAAACAGACATAGACTTTCTGTCTGAGATGATAGATCAGTTTCATTCTCAGCTGATTTTAGTAGATTTTTACATTTTATTGATGGTAAAATACCCTTCCCTGAATTACTTATGACTGTGGTGTGATTTGATGTATTTGATTTTTTTCTGGTTTAACTTTTAATTCTTAAAAGATTTTTTTTCTCCTTTTATTGGAATTGATAGCTTTATATCGTACATATATAACACTTTCCCTGTATTCCTTCTGCAGTTCAGTATTTCAAGTGTTTTTTCTCAAACTAGTTCTTTGCTATTTTTGGTTGTGTTCAAGTGATTTGGCAGTGAGCAATTTGGACAGTTTTTTCCATGATCTGTATAAAAGCTGTTTTTTAAATGTTACTGATGACTGTATAGTGTTTAGAGCCAGCTATCTGTCTTGCCAAATTGTTAGAGTTATCATCCCCCCACAGGCTGCTGGTGGGACTATTCAGTGTTGCTCGTGGGAGGATACTGCATTTTCCAATGAACTTCTGTTCAAAAAAAGATCCTCCAGCTTGGTGATGAGAGATACCACTATCTGTTATTACAATTTCCCCACCAAAGGGTGATCTTGAAGTATCAACCTTAAAAGCGAAGTTGCTGCAGTGAATTTTCCTTCTGAAATATCTTACTATTTATGAGTGTTCAAAAGTGCTTGTTACTCAAGAGTTCCTCCTGGTCTTCAGATTTATGAGGGAAAAATACTCGTGTCAGTGAGGAGTTGAGGAATGAGTTTTAGATATTTTAGCGCTGTTTTGTTTTATGGCTTATGAGTTTTGATGTAATTAGTGTGAAGCAAGTTATTTTTATGATTTCAAATGCAAGTATCCAGATTCAATCACCATAGGTTTGGGATATTGTGATTTTTAACTGTGCCAGGTAATAAACTAATCTGTACTGTTAATATATTTAATTTCATTCATCCGTAAAGAGCATAGAACAGTATTTGCTGGGTAAACCTAAGAAGAGATGGGACAAGCTTCTGTTAGGATTAATCGAAATATACTTTCCTCTGTGTTGGGGCAGGAAGAAGGACCAGGCGACCTCTCAAAGACCATTCAGTGCTGCAGTCTTTGATTCTCTGTTCATCCAACTATTTTTGATCTTTAAACAGAAGAGCTCTAAGGTGCAGTTTATAAAGGCTGTCATAGTCAGCATAGGGATTTTGAGGGCAGGGATTTCATATTCTAACAAGCCTGTTATAATTTCTGACCATCTTAAAAATATCTGAGGAACTGGTCTTCCTGTTGAGGCAATGTGGAAACCAGTAGGGGAAATTTCTTTCTGTATTAGGTGGATATATTTTTATTCTACTATAAATAATTTCTGACCTCAACATTTTGTATAGCTTAGACAAATATGGAAAAATTAGATCCTCTAGTGAAAGCCCTTAACAGTGCTGTGAATGTTCCCTTGCCAATAGGCAGAAGTAGAACTATCTTTAGTATCTCTCATGTTGTAACATTCAAAAGAGTTGGTAAACATTGACTGTCCACACTACCAAATTTTTAAGACATGCTTTTAAATAGACATTGCTGTAAATTAAGGAATAACAATCAGTCAGGCTCTGAAATCCATTTGAATTGTATATGGAGAATATACGTAAAAGGGTTCACGGCTTGCTCTTTGCACAACAGCCTATGGGGCGTAAGGCCACCATATTCCTTCACATTAATGCTTTCTCATTTACAAACAAATAATTGGAAAGCTCTATTTGTTTAGTAAACTTTTGCTGTTGGAAGATTCGTGACAGAGAATAATTTCAGCATGACTTGTATTTATTAACTGATGTATATAGTTTTAAAGTGGAAGGGTTTTATAATTTTACTTAGTCACTGGTAAGCATAGTTGCATAAACGTTAGTGAAACAAACACAGTCCTTTTACCTTGCTACTGGTGAACCTCTTCATTCAGCTGAATGCTATAGTGTTTAGGCTCTGGGCAGATCTATGAAAATCAGTAAATTTCTATTTGGTCACCTGAACATGGGCTTAGGATTCAAGTTTCAAATATTTCTTTCTAAAATCTTGATACTACAGTTTCAGAAACATGTACTTGGTTTCTTGACAAGGTTTTACTTTGTCTATAAGATTGAAAATACGCTATTTTTAAGATCTTGGATTTGTTGACACTGGAGGTTGCTAGCTCACAGAAATGGTCAAGGGCTAAATCCTGTACATCCCAATTCCTGTATTGCTCTCAGATCATCTGCTCAATGTTATCCTTGGTCCTATGCCTGTTTGTTTATTTTATCAGAAAATGGGCATGTGTTAAAATAAATTAATGCATTCTCTCCAAGGTAGGTGCAAAATATATCCCAGAGTCACAGGATGACAGAGGTAGGAAGGAACCTCTGAAGATCATCTAGTGCCAGCCCCCAGCTGAAAGCTGGATCAGGTGGAGCAAGTTGCCCAATACTGTGTCCAGTTGGATTTTCAAAATCTGCAGCAGCAGTAATATCTTTGTAACACTAGTAAAAAAGATTTAGTGACTGGAAATTTAAGCCAGAAATATAAAGTTAAAACATTAAAAAAAAAAAAAAAACCAAACAACTTCATTTTGCATGTGGATGTAACCTCTTTTGCTCTATGAGCTCAGCTGAGCCTCACTGAATTTGCTTAATTCGGACACTGGATAGTTCTCACCAAAGCTGCTCTTGTCATCTTAATTCACAGAAGTATTTCTGATGACCAGATGCTTAGGAGTTGCAAAAGTGCCTTCCCTTAGACAACTAAAAGTGAAGAGCTTTGGAGCAATGTATCATATGACTAAATGCTGTTGTTTTTAGAAACATAGATTAAAAGAGAATGATTAGTAGTGATTTAAGGATGGTGTATTAGTGTGAAGAATTAAAGTGTTACTGCACTTGTCAAGGAAATGCAGCTGAGGTACCTGGAGATGAACCAACTCAGGTGGGTTTATACCATGTCTCAGGGGCTGGGAAAGTAAAGTTAGACTGAAGTGTGTTCCCAGCCACAGGCAGCAGTGCTGGCAGTCCCTCCTCAGCTGGAGTGGGAGATAGGCAGGTAGTGGTTGAATCTAAGGGAACTACCACTAATTCAGAGCACTGCAGAATGTTTCATCAGCCCCAAAGCTGTGTCATACATATAGTATATGTATATACTCTATATAGCAGTATATATACAGCAGCCCCTCCCACTCTCTGCATGAGCTTCTTTTAGCAATTTGAAGTGGATCTAAGGTTTCAGCCTTTATCTGTAAGGCGTGCCACATGGCTTGGGTCTAAGAGCTAAGTATTTGTAGCAATCCAGAAGACCATAGCGGACAGGTCCTTTCCTCTGGCATTGCAAAGCTCTCTGCCAGAGTTCTAAGACGTAACTGGCTGGAGTACAATCTTCCAAAGGAAATGCAGTCAAAACCTGTAGGGTGAACTTCTCTGTGAACTGCTGCTATTACAAATGTTACTATTCTCTCCTTATATTGGAAAGACTATTTCTTTGTCATTGCCACCTTAAACATGTAGCATCTACAAACTCTCCTCCCTCTCCTATACTGTAGGCTCAGTCTTGCAAGTAAATCAGTCGGGCTTCTCCCAGACCTGGAGGCAGTACATCTGCACAGCGCTTCAGATGCAGACATAGCAGTTCATTAGTGCTAGCTCAGGTGGCTCTGTGTGCTGTGAACTGCACAGCATAGCTGTGTCCTTGGATGCCGTGGTGCCCTGGCATTACAGGACAGAGTCTTCACTTGCTGAACGGTGAATCCCAATTACATACACATGATAATACTGTGCTAGTGGATAGTTTAGGCTTTCAAACAGAGAGGTTTCAATGGTGATTGGTCATGTAGATGTGAAATACAAGTGGATTTCAGTGAAGAGCCTTGAAGAGATATGCCCTGGTACTGCTGCCGATTTTGTTCAGTGCAGTATAAATAAAACAAAAGGGATCGATGAGATCCAAAACCAAAGTAGCAGAAGGGTAGGGAAAAATAAGGCATTGTTTGAAAAATATAGACATGACATGTAGATATAGACAAGAGAAAAAAAGAGCATAGTGAATTCAATTTTACATACATTTGGTACCAGTTAATTTCAGAGGAGTTTGTGAGTGGTAGTATATATCAAATGTCGGCTGTTTCACGTCATTACAGGAGGATGGTCTTGATGAGTGCAAAAGGACAGGGAATGATCACATGGAAGCCCTGGTTGCGTGGGTTGGTATTGGAAGAATATAGAAAATGTCTTTGTTTTGAGATGAGAAGCAAAAAATTACATCAGTGGAGTATTTCAGAACCTGCCAGCTACATTTGAGGTGGCTGATCAGACGGTAGCAACAGCTTGTTTCCAAACTGTAGACAGCCTACTCACTTGGCTTCTGGCACACACCAGTACCTTCCAAAACTGGTGTTGCGTGAGTCTCTTTCCCAGGAATATGCTTACCCAATGCTTATCTTGACATCTCTTTGTTTAGAAGTTGTATATATCTAGGGATAACTTGAACCAAGGCCCCTAATTAATGGCTTTAGATCTAACTGTAAAGAAAGTCCTTTGTTTAGAAGAGAATTACCATTCCCTCTGTTAAGATATGACTGATATGTTCTTTGTTTATCTATCTGAAGGGGTTAAACAAAGCAAGTACAAGACAAACAAATCTTTATTAGGATACAAAAAACCTTTTCTGAAGCACAATGGCAGCACAGCAATTTTAATTAGTTTTCACAAATGCTTCCAATTAACAGCCAGAGGGTTTACTTTCTAGCTACAGAGAAGATTCACTTCACATATCAGATTCACATAGCAAATACAAAAACCCAAGTCTGACAGAAGTTTTCATGTGCACCTTAGAAAAAAGACTAACTTCTTGAGAGTTGGTGATCTTGGGTTTCAGAAAGTTACTTGCTTTTGCTGTGCAGTAGGTGGGGGTTTTTTTTGCTTCTGGATGGTCTAACAGAGGAAAAAGCCATCAGCCAACTTTTTAAAAGAGATGTTGTGAAACCTACTAGCTTTCTGTGTTTTAGTTGTTTTAATCACCATAATTTGTCTGTGATGGAAGGTGGAAACATTGACTGGTCTCCAGTTTGCAGTATTTGAACTGTGACCACTTCTTGTTTAAGTCTTCTAGCATTTCATCTCTCTATGAGATTTACTGGAGTTTCTTATTTTCCTGGTCGGAATTTGGAATTGCAGCCCGTGGTCAGATTCCTGTTCTTCATATGAACTATATGAACTGCAAATATAGCTCTGGTAGCAAACGCCGCTAGTTCCTTTCAGAACAGCTTTGCACATAGCTCTTCTGAGGAGCATGAAAACTTCTTCAGTGGAAATATTGTGCAGAAGGCAAGTGGTCAGGGACTGTATAAAGCTGAGCCACTTTGCTATTCAATGGCAAAGATTGGCATGATAGTAAATAGGGTGTAATTATACCCCAACTTTAGTGAGCAGGTTTGTTGTTACATAGACTTCTGTGCTTTGTAGATTCAAGTAACAGCTAGCTAGTGCTAGCAGGCCAGGGAGCATCAAGGCAGCACTCTCCTTTGGTTTGGTCAGAAGAAATATAACCTGCTGGTTTGTGTCATGGGTGAGGTGATGGCTTTGGGCTCAAGACAGAGTCCAAACTGTCTGTGTTATTTTGATCTGTCTTGCCTTCTCCCAATGAGGCATGGTGACTATAATTGTAAGTTGTAGTCTGTAGTGTTAGTGACAGAGTGAGAACCTTGGAAAATGCATTAGGCTGGCTGGCTGTGTGATGTACATGTATGTTTATTAGTCTGATTCCCAAAGCATCACAGAAATTTTATGTTAACTGGCAGTTTGTTTAGGCTACTTAACTCTTTCCATCACAGGTAGCATGGCCTTGTTTGCTTTGTGGAGTACAATTTACACATTTGTAGCTTCTCATATTGAAGTAGATTTAGAAATGGGAGCCACGTGAGGCCCTTGAGGATGGAAGCCACCTGCCTGGAGGAGATTTTTGTTACTCAGCTTTCTGAGACCCATGTCAGAGGCTTTTTGAGCTTTGGAAAGATCACCAACATTTTGGTGGAATAAATGCTGCTCAGTATTTTAAAGATTTAGATTACTGCCTTCTGGAGCAATCTCCTCCTGCAACATAATAGTAATCATATAGCTGAACCCTCTAAGGTTAATTAAGATGAATGTCTTATAGGAAAATTAAAGCATTACCCAGTCTGAACTTGTCAAGAGGTTTTCAATTCAACAGATCGCAATATGCAGGCAAGGTAGAAATTTAATGCTCATAGTTGGACAGAATTTAATCATGGAATTTCATTATGAGATTTAGCTGTGCAAGAAGCATTCTTTTGAAGATGCTAAAAGATTTAAATCTGAGAAGTCAGCCAGTAACTATTCTGAAAAATGTGGATATACTGCAAATCAAATTGCAAATCAAAATTGAGTCCAAGGAAATTAGCCTGTATTTGTGCAAAATCATTATTCACAATGAAAGGTCAAATGGTGTACTGGAAGAATTGGATAGGAGGTGATAGTTTCAAGCCTTTGAATCTCTATAATAAATGGAGTCTGGTAGGTTTATGGTGCTACAGACCACATCAGAGCTAAGTGAGATACAGACAGTATTTAGTGCTAACGGTCCTTCATAAAAAGATCTTCTGGAAAAGACCGTAAAATTTCCAAGCAATATTTTATATAAATGTCAGGATTCAGAAGTATAATGTGCATAAGAAATAATAATGTCAGTAAAGATTATGCTGGGAGCTCTTCATGCAGACATTTAAAATTTATTGCATTTTCTCAATGGGAAAATGAAGCTATGAGAAAAGTGTAGTAGGGGAGGGCCTGGGTACAAATGCCTGTGTGCATAGTTTCCCACATGAACAGTAAGTTTGACACACCCTGAGTTGCACTTACTGGGCAGAGGCTGATGAGTCCCGAGGTTCTCTCTGCTTTGACCATAGGTGTTGAAGTGTTGCTTTAGGAAGTAATTTTTGAAGAAAACAGCTAAAGTTACATGACACAAAATAATGAGAAAGGATGCAAACTAAAATTAATCTTTACCAGAACACAAATGATGAACAAACCTGTTGTAATGTATCTAAATATTAGTAAGAGACATTGTAATTCAATAATATTCTACTGGACTCTTGCTAGCCTAATACTCAATGAAAAAAAAAAAAGTTAGAAGCTGTTTAAATAACATTATTAAATTTAGGCATTGCCTTCCTCTATGGAAATATTCTTTAGTGGTATCTTGCGAGATTGAAGTCATTTCAGTGCCCAATTCATACTTTTGATTTCAGTCCATTTTCTGTGATGGTTATCCTTAGCGTCTCAGGAGCTGCTGCGCTCAGCAGTGTCAGGTGTTGATGCATGGCTGATTCTGAGAGAGGACCACTATCTGCTCAGTCCCAGGCAGCAGACCCAGAAGTGCTGTGCGTTTCCTTGTGGGCTTCTCAGGCAGCGCCAACCAGCTCTGCTTTGCTGACAAGATGAGACATTGAATTGGTAGCCCAGCCTGCTTCCTGCTGTTTGGAGCAGATACTGTCTTTCCCTGGTAGTTCCAGCCACCTGCAGTGTAAGGCAGAAACCTGGAACAGTCCAGTCACCTGAGCCTCTGGCTGCTCGCTCCAGGAGGGAGTGCTGGAGTCAGTGGAATTCTGTTCTATCTCAGCACAGTGAAAAGACACTTTTACTGCTTATAATGTTAAAAAATATTGATGGTACTGCTGGTTGTTTGTTGGGAAAAGGAAAGGCAAGGCTGATGTGTGTTCTTTTTGTGCATGTTTTATGCAAGCAAGGCTTCCATCCTGCTATGAGGCATACTAATAGCCAGACTAACATACTTTGATTTTAAAATAACATACTCTCAATTAAGCAGGATTTAACAAAATCTTTCCCAGACTGCAGTAGGATGCTGGTAACAATGCTGTTCCTGTATTGTGAATTGAAAAGGTATCATGAATTTTAGTTTCAAGGTAATGCCTGTGTTATTTTAATGCCTTGCCTATTTTTTTTTTTCAGAAAATGTAAGGATGGCTGCTACTGTCCCTCACGTGTTTCTGATGCAAAAATGCAGGCCATGAAGAACAACTGTCACATAACAATTAGCCTCCAAACATTTCTTTAAGACTAATGTATAGAATATGATTAGATGCCAACAGAGAAATTTTCTATAATAGCTGATGAAAGGGTTGGAATAATTTTTTGCATGCTGAAGTATTTAAAGTATTTAAAACAAATTGTATGCTATTGTGTTCTATTAAGACTTGGAGTTTTGGATTTTTAGGAAGCAGTGGATGATAAACTGATATAATAAGCAGTCCTTTACTTGGAGATAATATATGCCAGAGTTAGAGGTTGTCTACAGCTACCAAATGGCATGGTCCCAGCACTGTTTGTTACTCCTAAGGAGTAATCAAATATGCTGGAAAAGAAGCAAGCCAGAATTTATTGCTTTAATTTGGAAACGTGCATAGGTGATTCTTCCAAAAAGACAGTTTCTGTCTTTAGATATCTTTATCTGTCTTTAGATAGAAACAAATCCTGCAGCTCTTACAATATTCGAATCAAAATAATTTCTTATTTGAATGGGTGCTTTACAGGAGTAAGAACCATTTGGATTTTGTCCATATTTTTAGGAAGTTTGAAATAGGAGAAGCTGTAACTTCCAAGTTGTTCAAACGATGAGAATTAAAGCCCACGACTTAAATAGCACAGTAGATAGCTACCAGATTGTCCCAAATGAACCTGGCAGTGGTCTGTGAGGAGGCATTCCTCCTATGACTGTAGTGAAAATGCTCACTGAATGCTTTTCTTTGCTTGCTTGGTGTGTGATGAGATAGGTTCTGCCCTTTCTTTTTATGACAGGTTAGCAGACTCTGATGGGTGTGCGATGTAACATTCAGCAGAATCTTTCAAGACTATATGGTATAATACAAGGGCACGTGAGAGCTGGCTTTTGCAAGGGCTGATTATAACTTGCACTAGCTATACCAGCAAGTGTGATGCATTCAGGTCCTGGACATGTAACATTTTTTTCTGAGAAGTGATTTAAGTGTTACTAATATTTTACCCTGTAAAATTTTTGCTTGCAAATAGTATTTCCAACCTATTCTTGTTTGTGTTGCCAGCAACCTATTATCCATTAGAATAATGAACAAAACATGGCTCATATTGGTAGAATTTGCTTTTCTTTTTTTCTTCTGCCTTCTGTTGACAGAAGCATCTTGTATGAATGCAGCTCTGCTGATGTAAAAACAAGTCCTTTTTGTGAATTAATTCCTTGAAAAGAGCCCTCCTGCCCAGGCAGGCTGTATTTCTCCTTGCTGTACTGGGTGCTGTATTGCTATTACTGTGGTGAATTGCATTCTTCTGCAAGTGGCAATCCACCATTGAAAGGAGAAGGTAATAGCAGGTCACACACAACATGATCACAGGTACTCAAGAAATCAAGCATTTTGACCTGGAATATGGATAGAACATTCTGCATTTGATGTGTGTTGCCTGGTAGAGCAGGAATCCATCATTCAAAAGAAAAGCTGGTAACTCTACATTTGGACATAGTTTAAAAGATTGCATCACAGAATGTGGTTTTGTTTTATTTTCCTTAACTGCAGTTTAGTTTGTAGAGTGAGGTCTCAAAAGAGAAATAGTGTTATTACTGTCCTGACCCTCAAGGACACTCTCACAGTATCATCAGATTTGGTACACGTTAGGTACAGGCTTGCTCCCAAGGAAGTAATTCTATTCAATGCATTTAAAGTTGGATTACAATTTCTGATATAAGATTTTCATAAAAAACAATGTGGCATGCAAGGCTAAGTCCTATTTATTAAAACCACAACCTATCTTTTAATGCTCTCTGGCATTCACTGTTAAATAGTTACTTAAAAGAATGTTATTTAAGGCTTGGATTGCAGAGGTCCCTCCCAACCAGAATTTCTGTTTCTTCCGCCTTCATAGTCCGATTCTCAGCTTCCTTGCTGTTAGAGACAAGTTTGATCCAGAGATCAGCCCTGTTCCATACATTTCTAACTACATATTTACATATTCCATTTTTAATTCAGCTTACAGGACTGATTTCATCTGAATCCACTCCAGAAATAAAACACTTGGACTATTGTGTTTTAATTGGCAGTTTCCTTTTCCTTATGAATCTGTTATTATAACATAACTACCATGCTGTTTCTTGGACTCATGATTATTTATCAAGTTTACAGTACAGCAAGTAGCTTGCTGTGTCTTATGGTTATAGAAATACAGACTATGTCTAATGTGCTTTTTAGGTTGTATTTTTCTAGATTTATGCAGTTTGCTCTGGCTCTGTTCAGGCATTTAGTTTCTTTTTTTCTGAATAGTGATTTTTCTGTTCCATACACATCCAAGAAATAGATTAAATTTGAATACTGTATATTGAAAAAAATAAAGCCACTTAGATTACTGGAAACAGCTGCTATCCAGCTGGGACTAGAATGTATTTCTCAGACACTTCTCTTTAACATTTAAAGGTCATTTTACAAACGAATCCAGGAACACTGAGAAATAAAATTATGAACTTGGAATTTTGGCAGTGCTTATTTCATCAGTGCATTGTATTCACTGTGTCACCTCTAATGTACAGTCTTGGTGTTTGTGCACTTCTCACTTTGTGGTCCCTTTCTAAAACTATTGTATCCAAATAAATATCGGAAGTTGTTCTTGCGTCAGACGTGATACTAACAGATGATTTCAGCGACAGTGCTTGTTCCTGACCAGGTTTAACCATTGCTGTGATCACATTATTGTAGTCATAATAAATCCAGTAACAGTCTGTAATTGGGAAGCATTCATACAAGTAAATTGGAGTGGAATAGTACTCTTGTGGAGATTAACACAAACATCAATCAATCAGCAAATTGAGTGGAATTTAATATTATATTATTACAGGTCTGTGTTTAAAAATATTTTGACTATTTAAATACACATCTGTTGAAAAGATTCTAGGTATTGCCATGAAGAGGTAGATAGCAGCCTCTGTACCCTTGCTTTGTTGTTTGGGTGGTAGTTGGTAACTATTGGCAGTGCTTGGAAAGTCCCTGTTCTGATTTCTAATTTAGGGATTTTGTAATGTAAGAGAAGCCACTTTGTGCTTGTTTTTGTTAGTCCTTCCTTGCTGCATACTTTTAAATTCATTAAAGAGCTTGAAGGAATGTTTACTTGAGAGCAAAATTATTTTATTTTCCTCGCTTGATGTCAACATTTCCTAAGTTCTACTAGGAAATGTTCCTAAGTACTCGGAGGTAAGCAGGTGAAGCTCTCCCATTGTTAGTGGCACGGAAGGGCCATGTTTAATTTCTTTGTTGCAATGCATTTCTGTTGACGTTAGCAAGAGCTCGGGATATCAGCTGCCTCTTAATCCTGACGCAGTGATGTGGATGAGGTCTTGCATCTGCACAGAGTTCCCTGGGCTCCATGTGGGCTACTGCAGAATCACAGCCTCAGGGAAATGATGCAGTGTTAGTGCGCTGCCCTGGAATTTGGGAGGCCCAGGTTCAATTCTTCCCTTTCTGCAACTTCTAGTGTGACCTTGCAGGTCCGTCTGGTTTCTCAATTTTTCTCTGTCTTGCAAAGTGGGACAAGAATGTCTATTTTTCTACCTTTAATGTGGGAGAACGATGCTGTTCATGTGCTAGACTAGAGAAATCCCTGGTTTGTAGTCCGAGGTGTGAGCTGGAATAAATTGTTGTAGGCCTCATTTATCTTAGTAGACCTGGGGAGGTTTGACAGCAGCTCAGACTTTGGATTGCTGAATGCAAAGGTTGTGACTCTGAAAGTTCATTACGCTATCTACTTTACATGTGGATAGCCTGAACTTCTGAGATTAGATTATGCATCTTTGCCAACAATACACATTAGGTATAGTAATGGAGGAAAAGGACTATACTGCTTTTTTGTTTCTGAGGTCTGTCCAAATCAATTCCTTGCATCACATTGGCAATTTCCCTTGTCTGGTTTATCTGTTACCAGATAACATGAGGTTATTAAATATGTGTGCACAGCAGGCCCTTGTTATCTGTTTGTGCATTGTTGCCCTCTGTTGCAAACATTCTATATGTACATGTGCATTACAAATTACATGCCTCTATCTGGTTATAAATATTTTCCATTTGGAATTATCTGCCTCTACTACAGAGATGAGAGGTGATCACTCGAACATGAAAGATAAGGGGCCAGAGGAAAGGAAAATAAAAATTATGAAGCACTGAGCTGCATATGAAGTAAGTGACACAATCTGATGTATAAGCCTGATAGATAAAGTGCAGCAAACAGTTCTTCGTACATGCCTAGCTGCTGCCATGAATTCAGGTTGTATGCCTACAGAGTGACTCAGAGGGAAGAGACAGGGTGTTTTTACAACAAAGCAAGTTTGTTATATCCGGTTTATTTGCCAGAAAGTTAGCTATGTTAATACATCCTGTTTTAGAAAGTAAAGGCTACAAAACTGTTACTGGAAGAGTAGAAAAGCAGCTCTTCCTGTTCCTAAGACTTTGGGCCAGAACTAATATGAAGAAGAGAGAAAAATCTTGGTTTAGAATTAGTTGGTTTGTGCAAATTCTGTCATTTTGCCAGTTTACTTGCCTTTCTTGCTTCTGTGTGATGTATTTGATGAGATGCTCCTTTACGGCAGCAGCTCTCATGGTGTGCTGACTTGTGCTCTGCCAGTTGGCTGTTACGCCTTGGTGCAAAGCAGTGGATCCATTCTGACCTGCTGCACTGGGTTTTCAGGAAGGCCCCGGAATCCTTGCCAGGAGCAAACTGACCAGTGGTCTCTTGGCTCCGAGACAGACAGTAGCTCTGCTGTATTCCTGTAGCTGCTGTAATCATTTGCCTTTAAAAGTGTCCTTTATGATCTAACATGTTTCTTTATCTGGGGACCATAGTCTTCCTTCTAGGCAGATCAATGTACACACAAAGCTAGAGCATAAAAAGAATGAATTGGCAGGATTTTACCCTTTTCACATAATGTGTCAATCCACAGTTTTGCACAGGGCAGGACAATTGTTATGCATTGAAGAATAATTTATTTTCCTTCACATTAAAAGAAGCTGTGTTTGTGCCAAGAGCTAAGGTTAAAGAGGGGCATGGTAATTCTTGGGCCTTTGACAAGGAAATCAATTTTTCCCTAAAGGTAAAAGCTCAAGGTTTGCAAAGATGGCAGTAGCATCCAGCATGTGTTCTGCTGCACTGACATCAACAGGGACTTTTAGACTTCAGAAAATTCATTGAATTATGAGAGCTTTCATTTATTTATTATTTTACCTCCATTGGCAATCTTACAGTGAAGATTTTAGAAAAGTCAGTAAAATGTGTCTGTCTCAGCAAAGCACAAGTGTCAGACTTTACAAATGTAATTGTTCTGAGAGATTTGAGGACTCATTGAAGCACTCAGAATGGGAGTACATTAAAGCATGCAAGTTACTGAAAGTAAGGTTTAATTACCTGTTCTTTAAGCTACTTCTCTGTGAATGTGAGGCAGTAATTTATTATTTATGACAGCGTTTTTTGTATCAATAACTTTAAAATTTGAAGTCTAGGAACAGATCCACAGCTGCTGTAGGACACTGGAGTCCCATGGGGCAAAGGCACCTTGTGTCATTGAGCATCTAGCCTGATAACTTCCCAATTTAGGGAGGGTAGAGGTACCCAAAATGTAGACCAGTTGCATGGGACTGGATGAAGAGCATGATCTGTAGATGATTATCCTTCTGAGAAACTCCCTTGGGCATATGTGAGAAATCTTTCCCATATTGTATTGTCTGCCACAACTCCCCAGCGTTTGAAGAGGATACAAGACTGTGGTCAAGATTGCCCCTCTGAGCTAGAACTGGCCACTCACACAGGCCAAACAAGCTGCAGTATTGCAAAGAGAGCAGTTGCATTGCCAGGGCATCTCTCAAGCCACCATTCTCTCAGACCATAACCTGAAAGGAAAATGGTTTGTGAAGGGTTTTTCATCAACCAAATGATCCCTTCACATACAACCTCTGTAGCTATGGGATAGCCGACGTCTTCTGACTCCTTATGTTCCCTGCCTCCATCCTGCCCTGCTTCTGCCCTTTCCTGTGAAGCAAAGTCGCATAAGTACATAAGCACTGCTTTGTTGTGCTGAATACAGAAACTCGACAAACAAAATCTTTGTGAATTCTTTAAAAGCAAACAACTAACCTCTTAGAAGTATTAGAACTTAATGATGTTAATATTAAACATAAATATGGCACATTAATTATGTTCTTTGCATTTATGAGGAGAGTTGCGCTGTGCTCTCCAGACATCTGTACCATATAGAGACAGGTGGTAGAGCGCAGTATTTCCAAGTGCCAGATTGGTGCCATTTTCCCATTCCGTATATGGCTGCTCTTTCTCTCCAGTTGTAGATTCTCATTCAGCTTAGTCAAATCGAGTCCTTATTTGAGAGGTTCTGCACTGAAGGGCAAGCACATCTATCTTTATAAGCCTGTTTGTTTCCATAATTAGAAACCGAATCAACAGTGTATTGAAGATGACACATTTGCTCATTCCCTTTCTTTTCCCTATGGTGGCATAAAGCAGTGAAGCACAATAATTAATGAAAAAGACTGTTTATTATTCAGGCAATGGATCTGAAGTGGAAAAAAGCAGAGCATGTGTTGAAAATATGTTGCTGAAGACCATCAGTGCCATCACAAAGCGTATCGGTTCTAGGGGGTGAGTCCCATCATTCAGTCCACTTGGGCAGGGTGTTCTAAAACTGCCAAAGACAGTTGAACCAGATTTCTCGTGTAAAACTCAGGAAAACATGGAATGCATGAAAAAGCCCTGACTTAAGTATCCTGCTAGGGGGGTGGGGGTGTTCTTCCCGAAACAGTGACCTTTTTTTAGCTTCATTTACGTGGCTTCTGTGTCCTGTAACTGAGTGAAATGATCCATTTTTTTAGTAGACTTATCTTTTCTTCTGGGAGAGTCTGTCCAATAGGTTTTGTAAGACAAAGCGTGCATAAAATGCTCTGCTCAGCACTCTGCCTTTGCAAAGGAAGGGTAATCTGTTTTAAATAATAAAGGCCAGAAAATGCCTGACTGCAAATTACTGCGTTGTCTACTGTGGACATGCCACAGAGTAAGTCACTGCTTGTGGGACAGTATTGAAGATTATGTAAAACACAGCCATTTCCTTGGCCTCCTGAGGCTGATAATGAAGTCCAGGGAAGGATTCCTCCATGCTCATTGATCATGGGTAAGCCTGCAAAGTTCCCCTGAGACTTCTTCGGGACACTTCATTTGCAAAAAGCTGCAGCATAACCAGAAATATAGAGGTATGTGCTGCCTAGTAAATGTCACAGCTATAATGTGCAGCTGAAGTCATGCTGGTGGCAAGCCAAGATTGGGGTTCTGTTCCATTTCTACCTATTTCCATACTACACCTAACTATGAAAAAGATTTTGTATTTACTCAAGCTTATGAGAGTCTAAGTCCCCATTAGGAGAAATATATGACAGGAGTAAGAATAGCCTACTTAATAAAAAACAAAGGTGATTGCAACAGCGGTGACTCTATCAAGGATACCGATTTCCAATTCCTTGATTGGAGTCCGCTTTTCTTTTATGTCATGGACTCATAGAATCGTTAAGAGTTGGATGGGACCTTAGAGACATCAAGTTCCACCCCCCCTGCTGTGAGCAGAGACACCACCCACTGGACCAGGTTGCTCAAAGCCCCATCCAGTCTGGCCTTGAACATTCCCAGGGATGGGGCATCCACAAATTCTTTGGATAACCTGTGCCTCACCACCCTCACAGGAAAGAATTTCTTTCTAGTATCTAACCTAAATATCCCCTCTTTCAATTTAAAACCATTACCCCTCATCCTATCACTGCACACCCTCACAAGTCCCTCTCCAGCTCTCCTGTAGGCTCTNATTTCCAATTCCTTGATTGGAGTCCGCTTTTCTTTTATGTCATGGAATCATAGAATCGTTAAGAGTTGGATGGGACCTTAGAGACATCAAGTTCCACCCCCCCTGCTGTGAGCAGAGACACCACCCACTGGACCAGGTTGCTCAAAGCCCCATCCAGTCTGGCCTTGAACATTCCCAGGGATGGGGCATCCACAAATTCTCTGGGCAACCTGTTCCAGTGCCTCACCACCCTCANGCTCCAGAGCTGGACATAGTACTCCAGGTGGGATCGCACCAGTGCAGAGTAGAGGGGCAGAATCACCTTCTGCCACCTGCTGGCCACACTTCTTTTGATGCAGCCCAGGATACAGTTGGCTTTCTGGGCTGCCAGTGCTCACTGCTGGCTCATGTTGAGTTTCTCATCCACCATGATTCCCAAATCCTTCTCCTCAGGGCTGTTCTCCAGCCATTCTCCACCCAATCTGTATTTGTGCTTGGGGTTGCCATGTTATGTATTTTATGCTCAATGATGATGCTGCATTATTGTGGCAAGTAAAGCTTCCTGGTATTGCAAAGCTATGAACAGCTACTTACTTTGAGAACAAAGCTTCGATCTTCATGTTTTGATGTTCATCCTCCACAATGTTAAATCTTGGGAATAGAGAACTGTTTTGCACAATTTCAGCAACATAACTGTCATCTTCTGAATTTAAAGTGCTCTTAGTTAGAGATTGGTTTGGTAGTTTTGTGCTTGCTACAGATCTGTGTGTTAGAGGGTGAACAGTATGAATATGTGGTTTTGCACAAGCATGACAGAAAACCTGAATATGATTATTTGACTTCATAAGGGGGAAAAAGTGTATTGATCAATGTGCAGCAAATACAATACAAGGTAGAATAGCGCTCTGTGCTGTGTGTGTTAATGCCTCGTTTTGTTTATTCAAGGCAATGAAGTCATAGATAAACAATATGAATAGATTTTGGCAATATAATGTGGAAAATTCTTGGAATATAGTGAGTCCATTTCTAAAATACAGCTGCAGTTTAAGGAGTATGATGCACATCATCATCAGATTATTTCTTTGTAATTGTTGTTCTTTATGAAAAACTGTAAGTAATCAGCACTTTTCTTTGGTTTTCTCTCCCCTCCATGGAGAGAGTTAATATGCTCAAAGGCATGTGGCATGCACAGTCCTGCAATATCAGTGGAATCAGCTGCAAGAGCATTATGCCTGATGGCTATATGAGAGTCTTTTCAAAGAAGGGTAAATTTAAGGAGTCTTTGTATTTGACCATCTTGTCCTTTCCTTCACATCCCCAGAGAAGTAGGTCCACTGAGATCATATAGGTTGTAAGAGTCTTTAGGTTTGAGGACGTCTTGTGATATAGCTGTTTTGCTTTGTCAGCCTAAGGCTGACACCTCCACCTCCTTTCCAAGGACATTTAATGTGGTTAATAGCGTGCTTACTTTTAATTGTCTTTTGCACTAACCATTCTAATGTGCTTGTTGTCCGGGTCTGTTTGAGATGACCAGATCACAGAGTGGTTGGCTTATCATTTTGAGAAGTTACCTGGGCTCAATACAGGAATGTCCCCCTGATACCTTGCTAGGAGCAGATGCTGGCAGTAATGCCAGCAAAAAAAAGTGGGGAAAAAAAGTCTCATTTGTTAGGTTTTAAAGAAAAATCTTGTACTTTATTTGGAAGCAATCTGTGTGAGTCAAAATAACAGAAGTTGCACTCCCACCTACGCTACTAACTACTGGGTGCTGCTCCTTTCCCTGCCAGGCTCTGGTGCCATCCCTTATCTGATGTGACTTCCCCTTAGCTCAGTGCCCCAGGGCCACAGGTACTGGCCAAATGCAGGGAAAAAGAAAACTGCTGCTCTCTAGGGTTTAAAGTCTAAATAGACTGAAAAGTAGAGGAATTGATTATGGAAAAGTGACTTGCTCAGGGTTTCTCACAGAAAGGGCTAGGCAGTATTGATCTTTTAATGCAGATTTGATGATATCCAGTTTAGCATTGTAACCACGGGAGCATTATTTTGCATCACAGCAAAGACATTCCTGGATTTGTGGAGGGATTAGGAAGAAAGGGAATTTAATAACACTAAGGGAATTCTGAGTGATACCATAACATAAATAAAACATAGGAACAGTTGGGATTAGTGTTTTCAGTTAGCAAGAGTAGTGAATGTCATATTTGAGCTCTACCTGTTGGATTTTCTCATGTAATGGTCTTTAAACCAGAGATATAGCTATGATTAAAAAGTTACTATATTTTAATTAGGATCGATTCTCCTGCAGTACTCTCATTGGTCTTTATTCTCCTGAGAAAAGAGCAGAAATCATGGAACTTTTCAGTAGAGATAGAAAAGAGCTGTTGAAGTTTAGAAAGAAAAATGGAAAAGAGAGGAATAATTTATTTCATTCTTACTTTTTTTTTTCCCCTTGAAATATTGATAAAGAAAGTTCATGGACAACACTTCAGCATATTTTTCTGGAAATGTAAGAGAGTTACCTTGTTTGTTGCTACAGTAACATAATATGCACTTATGTAGCTATGATACTTTATGATAGAGTGCTTCATTTTGTGGCATGTTAATGTTAAACAGTGGCAGGATTTTGATGTCAGTCATGTAGACTAAGTAGTTACACTTGGATTTTTTTATTACTATATAATTTATGGTCCTTCCAAATTTTGTTTGCTTCCTTTAGGGCTTGACTATTTGAGAATTCTTAGTACTTAAATCAAAAGGGAGTTTTTCCATGTACAAAGACTCCTGTTTTCCTGAAAGAGCAGGTTTTTGCATCTTGTTGAGTTGATTAACCTCTATTTCTTTTCCACAGAAGAACTCAAGGAGAAACTAAAGAAATATGTTGATGAAGTGAATGCTCATAAACCTGGTTTCATCAAGGTGGTTCGACACAGCAAACAAGAGGGACTGATTCGATCTCGAGTTAGTGGATGGAGGGTAGCCACTGCACCAGTAGTTGCTCTTTTTGATGCCCATGTGGAATTTAATGTGGGATGGTATGTTTTTCCTTGAATTTTGCTGACCAAGGGGCCTTTTCCACTCATTGTTTATAAATTACTGAATGGTATTTCTCTTGCATATAGAAGGTGAATTAGCGTTCTGATATTTTTAATGAAGATTCAGACATGATCATGGACACAAGCATGAAAAACATATTTGTGCCATGTAACATGATCTAGATCCATTTTTACAGTGTGAGTTATCTGCTGGCCAAATGTACTTATACTATATTGGAAAACTGCATGTTAAAAACCTCCTCTGATAATGTAGCCCTTTGCCGAGAGGGGCATTTTTATCTTCTTTTAATTAAAAAAATGTTACGTTTCTTTTATATTCTACAGTGTAAACAAACAAGTGTCATTTTGGCACTGCGGTTGCTGCTCTGTGGAAAAGTAGCGTGTGACTAAGACCATGTGTTTTAACTTGTGCAGTATGGATTTAATATCTCTGCTTCTTCATGAGTAAAAATATTGATAAAAAGGCAGGAGCTTCTATCTCTAGGATAGATCTATTATTAGCTCTGATCTGGAAGTCCTTGATAATATCAAGAGCCTGAAGTTATCGTTATTTGGTAGCAAGAGAGTAAATGCTATATGAAATGCAAATACTAATTTCTTCCATTCAGCAGCTAACATCAAGGTTAATAAAAGGGCAGCCTAGATAAAATATTGCAGCATGTTTTTTGGGGGCAGATCCAGCTCTCTCAAAAATCCCACCACAAAGCAAAGTGAGCTCTGAATGGGTTGCTGCTATAGGGTTACTTTTCTGAAATACACAGCATAAGCTGCTATTTCCATCAGTGCTATGCTTCTACTGACAAGGTCATGACACTTTTTTTTTACTTTTTTTTTTTTTTTTATTTTTTTTTTTGGGGCTGAACCAGTGCTCACTAGGATAAAAGAGAACAGAAAAAGAGTAATTTCTCCATCATTTGATAACATTAAGTATGATAATTTTGAAATCGAGGAGTATCCCCTCTCAGCACAGGGGTTTGACTGGGAGCTATGGTGCCGATATCTGAACCCTCCCAAGTCGTGGTGGAAACTGGAGAACACAACTGCACCAATAAGGTAACATACAGCTGTGACCTAGAGTAGTGTGTTGCTGGCAATGCTCATTTAGATATGACAGATGGTGAGTGGTCTTAGCTATGTAATAGGTTTTACTGACTGTAATGTTAAATTAGTTAAATGTCCTCAAGCTGTCTACTTCAGCTTTTGCCCTTGAACCCTTCACCCCTACACGTCAAGAAAACTGTTCCTTTCAGTAGATCTTTTTAAATAGGTTTCCTTGTTACTAGTATGGGACAAACCCCATAGCTGAAGTGAAACAGCAGACTTAAATGCCCAGACAGCACTGTTTTCTCCAAATACCTTGTCTGCTAATTTGTAATGGGCCACAAACAGACTTTTCTTTACAAATGCATTATATAAACAGAATTATCTGACAGCTGTATTCTTTTTAATACTGTCACATAGCTTTACAGCTGTGCTATGCCCTAGGAGTTAATGCTGGTCCACTGATAGTGTGTGAACAAAGACTATTAGATCCTTGCCTTGGTACAATCTAGCTCTGTACTTTCTTATCCTCTCTGGAGATTGTTAGGCAGGTACAGAACAATACCCTTATCTTGGAGAGAGGAGTAGTTGCCTCTGAATCCTCTCAGCAGCTCTGCTAAGATTCCAGGCCTTTCTTCTAGTGATGCATTCATACCAAGGAGGTCACTGGTACCTTAACGCTAGCTCTCTGCAGAAAGAAAGTATGAAGGCTGTTTTCACCACCTACAAAGCAGAACCCTAAATAGCAGAGGCAGCGTGAGGGGATCATCACTACTGATCAGTTTTCATGCAGTCAGTGCTAAGGGAATCTTTCATCCAGTGGTTCTCTCTTTTCAGGCAGACGACTTTTTTCACCAATTATCAGTTTAGGTTATCTGAGCTGCACTGACCTAGATATTCAGTAGAACAGGACTCAGCATTGGAAAGTAGAAGATGAAAATTCACAGGTTTGTCACAGACATATGTAAAAATTGGGTGTAAATTTCCACACCATTAGAAATGATTCTCAGTATTAATAAAGTCTGTTAACATTACGAAAATGCTTTGAAATATTCTACTGAGCCCTGGAGAGGCAAACCTCCTGTATTAATTATGATGTCTTTTAAAATTTAAAGTATTTAAACTCAAAATAGAGAGCAAATCTACTTTTCCATTTTACCCCCAAACTCTATTTTATGTGAGATTGTGGACTGAATGTCTTTTATGAACTTTGGATATTTAGATTTGTTCCTTAGCCCTCTCCCTTGCATCTTTTATTCAGTGCAATCCACTGTATGTGTGTGCTGGATAATTAAAACAAACAAACAAAAGCCATGTATATTGATTGATGGCTTCTGTCATGCCTCCCATATGCTTCTAGAATTATAACAAAGGGAAGCAGGTACTCTGAAAAATACTTTGAAAACAACACCAAAAGCAAGAATACTTTGTCATCAAAGCAGCATGATTTTTGAAGTGACGTTAACTGCTATTTTCTTTATTAATAAATACATCAGAAACAGTTTTTCGTTATTATAAAGTGGGTGCTATAGCCCTTCAAGTTAAAGGCATAAATGTATAGATTTCTGTAGAATTGTACAATTTGTGATTAACACATCCTATAATCTGTTTCAAAGTAGATGTCAGCTCTTATTGTGGCTTGAATGTTCCCAGTAAATGCAGGATGGTTTCCCCTGTACTGCTAATTATTATCTAGTTGTTACAAGAGTTCCTGATACCAACAGAAAAGACATTTTTATAATATAATAAATCATAATCAGAAATTTTATAATTTAATCTATTTTAAATTTTTATATGTTTATATATAATCTATTTATATATTTATCATTTTATAATTTATAATCAGAAATTTTATAATATAATAAATCATAATCAGAAAAGTCATTTTATTTCTTGCTATGGTGGATTGTAAGGTAGGAGAAAAATGAAAAGGCTAAATCAGCCTGTATTATCCTCCACTGCATCTAAAAAAGTAAAATTATACTCCCCGTGCCTCAACTCTAATTTTTTTAAGATTGGCTCTGTGTAGTAGAAATTGGCTATTTCAGATCATGACATAAATAGAGCTTACCGATTCAGTAAAGATATTGTTTAATTGTAAAGAATAGTTTAAATTTGACTCAGGACAATGGACTAGTATTACAGTACTAGTAATTGCCACTCTCAAAGTAAAGAAGTTCCTCCTCAAGTTTAGATGGAATTTCCTGTGTGCAAGTTGTGCCCATTTCTTCTTGTCCCGTCATGGGGCACCACTGAAAAAAGACTGGCCCCATCCTCCTGATACCCACCCTTTAAGTATTTATAAGCATTGATACATCCCCCCTCAGTCTTCTCCAGACTAAAATGATCCAAGTCCCTTAGCCTTTCCTCGTAGGTAAATCTGTTTGAGAAAAACCTCCCTAAGAATCTGTCTTGACGCACCATTTCTCACAGCAATTATAAATAAACTGCTTCTGAATACTAAAATTGTTCATATTCTGTCTGGTAATTTTGATTGCTGCTGTTTCATTTTTCCAGGAGTCCTGCATTGATTGGCTGCTTCATAGTAGATAGAGAATATTTCCAAGAGATTGGCTTACTGGATGAAGGCATGGAAGTATACGGAGGAGAGAATGTAGAGCTGGGAATTAGGGTAAGGAATGTAACCAACCAACACTGGTCGCTTGCATTTAAAATATAGCTTGTTTCTTAATGCAGGAGGTAGGAAGGGGAGGGAAACAGTCAAAAATGTGTGGGCTATGGCATGCAAAGAAGATCCACACCTCTGTAGTAGTATAAATCGTATTTGAGGAGGAAGGGAGGGGAAAGAAAGCAAGAGCTTCTAAATCTTTTTTAACAATTTATCTGAGATAAGATAGAAAAACAAAATTTGGTATTGTTCTTTTGTTCAAGTAACGATGTTAGAATTCTGCATTCATGATACCCAAAACTTCCTGCTTATTTATGATCTCAGACTCAGAAAGGAGGATAGTTTCTCATAGATGTAATGGGAAGAGCCTTTCTAGATTACTTGGTTTATTTAAATGAGGAAAATCGCTGTGGAGCAAACTGGAATATATAGGAATTTATGCTGCCTTCTCTCTGGAGGGTAATTAAGTTATCAATAAAGTGCATACGTGCACATATTTTCTTCTTCCATCATACACTTTTCATCTGTTTACTAGATGCAGTACTGTGTGTGATTCGTGTACTTCTTTCTGTAACTCTTCACAGCTAAACACCATTCTGAAAATACAGTGCTGTTCTGTTTGAGAATCTTTCAAGCTTTTGATAAAAGTGAAATTCTTAGATAGATAGCTGGTAATGAAAGGTGGTATGGGGTGTGTTAGAAAATTAAACTCTGAATTCTGCTATGAAAGTTTAATGGAAGCTTGTCTTTTGTGTATTATGGTTGCCAGAAGAAAAGCATACTGTTACACAATAGAAAAAAAAGATTTTAAAAATACAGAATCCTCAGCTGGGACTGTGAGATATACCTAAGAATACACATTTTTACTTCTAATTTCCTGAAATTATTTTTCACCTACCTGTCAGAGATAAAGTGTTATTGCAGCAAGACTGAAGGCCAGGTCCTCTCTCAGTTACATTAGAGCACAGTTTTAAGGAAAGGCAGAGAGATGCAAGACTGTTTCTTTCAATAACACCATTCTGCTCACTGTGACAGCCAGAGAGCTGCCTTCTGTTCTGTTCCTGAAAACTGATTTTGCAGCTCAGAGTTATGATGAGTTTAAAATTAGTGTCACTTTGATTTTTCTTTTCTTTTTTTCAACTGACAAAACTATTGTCTCCTTGTGAGTGTGAGTTTTATCTAGTTTTGCATCATGAGATATATGCTGTCCAGCCTGCTATACTTAGCCTTGCAGAAGTTGATTTGGAAGAGTACTTTGAAAGACAAGACCAGAGAGACACAGATCTCTGCATAATTGAAATTTTGGAGTAGACTAGATCACTGGAATAAGGCCCTCTGATTTCCTTATGGCTTTTTGTATGTCTCCAGGGAAATAGTGCCTGACCTATATAAAATACTTTTCATCTGTAACAGATTGTAGCGTGCAAGGTAGCATAATGTATGCTGCCTCATCTAACTTTATCCTGACTTGGATCAGTGTTCCAGGCTGTATCAAAACAAATTACTGAACTGTAATGAATAGATTTTTTCGCAGTTTATTACCAACTCTTCTCACAATTCTCAGCATATCCCAGATAATACCAGGATGAATGTAAATGTACAGTGTAATATTAAAGCTATGAAGCACGGTATTGTTTCTACCGATGTTAAGCTTGAAAAAGCAAGCTCCTTCCCTCAGCCATCTGCTTTTGGCACACACCTGAGGCCATACACTGCATATTGGCAGATGGCTACTTCAAATGGGCTCTCATGTTATGGTGGGCAGCCATGTCATTCAGGTGCAGTTGTCCCTAGAGGTCCAGCTCCCAGGGGCTGCCTCTCATTTCTGTTAGATAGGGGTACATGGAAAACAGTATTCTGCAGGTGATTTTAGGCCAGATCGTCTGTCTCTGCTGATGAACTGTGTTTTCGTCTTTGTAACAGCAAATAGTCATCTCTAGATTACTTATGTTGCTTTCAACTGAGAGGCATACAATGAATCACTTAATAAAGACAGTAATTGTTCTACAAAACTACATTATAATTATAGTATCAGTGCAATAAATAATGTTTGCATTTTAAAAATAATACTCTGCAATCCATGACTAGGTATTGCTTACTGTGCTTCATCTTTCATTGCCATTTTCCTTTCTTAAGAAGAATCAAGCTTCCTCTAGGATTCTGCTGTGTGACATACATTATCATGTAACGGTGGAGAAGCAGATACCGTGAAATAGCATGTTGTGTATTGCATTCTATGATATGATGGAGTTGATAACTAATGAAATTTCTTTCATTTTTTTTTCATGGTCTGAGGTTCTAAGCAAGTTTCATGCAGCTTATTCCCATTCTTTGCAGTGCTTAGGCACTGGAAGTCAATTCTTTATTGGGAAGTGTTATGCATAAGTGTGTAAGAGCAAGCATGTACAGGAACTGGAGAAGTTATTTTCAGCTACAGAAATAGCAGCAAGAGTTAGGATCATTTGAGCTACCTGTTTTCTTAAACATGCTAAGTAGAGCATGGTCCTGCATCCCTCTATTACGAATTTTGTTCTGGAGGGTGTAACACTACTGTGAGCCAAGCTCATACACATCATGCAATGATAGGACTGGGTAAATCATCGTCTCTGTGCCTATGCACAGAGCCAAAGTCTTATTCTCTTATTTGCTTTGTTAGTGACTGCATCATCAGTGATGTGAGGTAAGATTTAATCTCCCAGCTGAGAAGGTTCTGAGAAGCAAAGTCTACCTATTTAGGATTTTTTTTCGTTATAAAGGAGAAACCATTACTGGGTCTTCTAAAAATCTTGAAATGGTTTGTTTTCAGCTGAAGTGATGGGATATTCACTGTACAGGGACAGGAATTAGACCCTGATGAAATGGAGACTGATCCCAGTATCCTCTCCCAGGAGGTATTTTTGTTACTGCATCATCTCCACAAATACTAGTTATTTATATAATGTAAGTGCAAGAAAATCCCCAGCTATTGGAAACTTGTATCTGAAGCATCCATTATTGGTAAACCGTAACAAGCCACAGAAGGCAGATCTTTGATTGGGGGATTATCCTCTTGACTCTGATGAATTAGTTTATCTGCTCAGCTCCATTTGTCTCTAATTTGGTGTATTATTTTAACTTCTAAGGTTTTTACTCTTGTCTGTGCCTTTGTAATAACATTTGCAAAATATTAAGCATATATTATTAAATAAATACTAATAGAGTTCTGTTGCCTTGAGCTAGAAGCTGACAGATGGGTTCAAAATATGAATGCATTTTGAATCTTAGATGGACCGCTGTACTTTCTCCTCAAGCAAATATTTTCTTGCAAAGCTATTTATTTGCTTCATAGGAAAATAAAGGCAGGCTGGTTGATGCAAGATTTGACAGCATCCTTTTTGAGCAGCTCAGACACTTTATCTGGGATTTTTGAAAGATTAATTTACTGTGCCCCAGAATCATATTCTTGAATTCACGTTAGGATGAGTAATGCTTCTTTTCAGTAGGTGTTCAGTCATTCCCAATTGAAGTGTGCTTTTAGGGGAACAGATTGCATTTGGTGGGCAAACTGGAATCACAGTGCTTATCCAAGAGACCAAATACGAACTGTGTTGGTAACTGCCTTATAGTGAAAACAAAATTGAGTGTAAGGCTGGCATTTCTGACCATTATTTGGGCTTTGCTTCTGCATTGTGCTTGCATAAGCAGTACTTGTAGTTACAGAGTACTACAAATCCATTACAATCAATTAGGTGCAATCAATTAGATCCTGCATTAGTTGATTTAACTCTAATTTTCATTAGGCTTCTTATAGGCCTGTTCCAATTCCTACTGAAGCCTGTGGAAGATTTTCTATCAAGAGCAAGCCTGTAGCAATCATTTTGTCTTTTAAAGAAGCCTACATGTTTGTTAAAGCTTCCAAATATCTTTTACCACAAAGTTGTTCGTACCACTTCTAGGGATGCCTGAACAAATAGTGATTTGCCTTAGGTCATAGACTAAGGCATCATCAGAGTCAAGGGAACATAAACCCAGGCTTTATCTTAGGGTAATTAAATGTCACAAAGACTTTGTGTTTGCAGTTGAATTTGTGTTTGCAGGGATATAATGGCCCTGTTAAATGGGTACGAGGAGATTTTGTTAGAAGGTAATAGCTCTTCAAGGGAAAAGGAATGGATCTTGCTCCCACTAAATGATATAGCCAGACTTCACATCAGCTGACCCAGGAGGAAAACTACATTTGTAGTTGGTGTAATATAAGAGTACGGCACACTACTTTTATACAGTATATTGCCATAGTGAAATTAGTTGTATTTGCAATAAAATAACATTATAATAAATATGTGTTTCATTTCCTTTTAGTCCAACAGGTTTTTTTTATAGAACTTACATGAAGCTGATGCTCTTAGTGTTGGTGGAGAACTAGAGGAATCCTTCTTCTCCTTGCCACCCCTTTGTTCTGCCTCACAGCACGCTGGTATTTTGGCTCTGACAGCATTGTTGTCTGAATGGCTGCCCCATACCCACTGTCTCAGAACACCATCAATTCAGGAGTAAACTTTTATGTTGTAACTTTGTTTTAAACTGTAGGGTTAATTTTAATGTTAACCAGTTTGTGATTTACCACGTTGCCTCACAAAACGTTGTGTTAGGAAAATTGAGAGGCTGATGTGATGTAGAAATGAGTGGGAGGGCACAGAGAAAGTGAGAGGATCTCTCAGCAAGCTGCTGTAGTGTAGAACTGTTTGCACAGTGAGTGAGCAGTGGGATGTGTCATAGCGTCTACTTTTGCCCTTGCTGCCGGACCCTCTATCATGACAGGACCCCTTATCTTGACACTCCACTGAGCAAAATAGATCTTTCCTAAATTCCCTTCAGAAAAATGAATCTAGATGTCCCCCGTTCTTACAATTACAGCTATCATAACTTGCTGTGGTCTTAAAGGCATGCTTGTAACATGATTTTAATAAGTAGGCCATAACTCCTCCCAGTAGGGAATGATTTGCTGTAGAGAAAAACTCCTTAGTGTATGGTCCCAGGTGCCATTCAACAGCATTAGGTTGATGATGAGCAAAGGGAAGGGCTGAGAAGTACAAGAATAAGAATATTCTCAGTTGCTACTTTTAGATAACATTTTTTCTAAACTTTTTTCCTAAGATAGTGATTTCTCTTTAACTTTACATTGAAGCTTTAACTAGAGATGTCTGGTTTATTTTTATCTATTTTGTAAATTCAGAAGAGATCATTTCTGGACAACTCTGCAAGAAAAAATCGTAAAGATTGACCAACTGTTACTTCTCACAAGATGTAGCCAATGCTTTTTGTAGCCCACGCTTTCACCAAGATAAAAATAATTCCTTGGCAGTGTAAGAATGATGCAAGTACTTGCCTAGAAACCTGTGTAACTAGTGCCTTCTCAGTGTGATAAGAATTATTGCTAAGGTTAATTTTATTTTGCAAAATACCTCACTGTGTTAACAACCTGAATCCCAAGATGACACAGACTAAAATTGTCTTTTTACAGAGTAATAATTCCAGCAAAAAGGAAAAAAAAAAAGCCAAAAAAACTCTGTTGTGAATAAAATAAGTAAGTTGTCATGCTTCAAAATGGGTGTCAGTTATGACATCAACAGAAACTGGCTTTCTGTGACATGTTCTGGTTTTGGATCAAACCTGCAGTAGGATAATTGTTTCCACCACCACCACCCCCCTTTTGCCCACGAATGCCTTAGCAGGTAACCTGCAGCTACAGCATGTGCAATTATACAGACGATATTACCAGTGAATCATTTTTGTGGTTTTGCTCTTTCTGGGGAGAGAACATTTTATTAGCTTCTCCCACAGGAAAGCAAATGATTGATACAGCATCAGCAAACACAGAATCACAGAACTGTCATGGTTGGAAAGGACCTCTGAGATCACCAAGTCCAACCATACACACACAAAAAACACCTACAATCTTGGTCACTAGAACATGTCCTGAAGTAACGCATCTACATGTTTCTTAAATATCGAGATGGTGACTCCACCACCTCCCTGGGCAGTTGTTCCAGTGCCTGGCACTCTTTCAGTAAGTTTCAGTGAAGTAACATGTGGTATCACTATTCCCTACAAGTAATGAGAATGAGGCACTTGGAGTTTTCTCACAGATATTTTTTCACTGGTTCTGCCTGTGTGGTTGCACATTGCCAACTGGGCAGTAAGATAGACATTTTGATGGTTTATGAGAGGAATATTTTGTTTATTTTTGTTTATTTTTGTTGAAGTCAATATGCACTTACAAATCAGTGGACTCAGGGGAGATGCAAACTAATTGCTGCATTATTATAAGATAGCCTTAGGTTTAATATCTTTCTGCACTTTAAGTCTCTGCATGGTGGCTAGCTTCTGATATTACAATTCTTCATGGCCTAATCTGTAAAGATTCCGTATTTGTTTTAATGTGATGCTGAGGTGAGGTTTCTCTAGAATTTATTTCATTGAGAATTTTTAGTACTACAAGACTGATTTAGTAATGTAACAAAGATTAGAGGAAGACCAGTGTAGGAGAGCAAGAGATCGTTGTGGTATAACAGAACGGAGTACGTGACTGGTTCTATGATTCACCAGGATGGGTCTAACATGTTTGGATCAAAGCTGCAATGGCCAGATACCTTTATATTTGTCACAGCACCTTGTGCCATAAGTCATGTGAGCAGAACACCAGCTTGGCTGAACAGGAAACTCCTTATTGGAGCTCATGAAGAAAAACAAAAAAAGTTATATGATCATGTCTGGAACCAAGGTCAGGCTTCAGAGGAAGATCACAGTGGTTTGGTTTGTATATGCAGGGAGAAGATGCAAAAGGCCAAGCTCAATTAAAGTTGAAACTGGCCGGTATTGTTTCAGATAACAAGAAGGGCTTTTTAATTTATGTTAACAGCAAGGGGAGGCCTAAAGAAAACATCGGAAAGATACTTGTTGAAGATGGTCTGACTAATAGGGATGACAAAAAAGCAGAGGCATTTAGTGCCTTTTTTTGTCTCAATTTGTAATGATACAGATAGACCCTGGGCTGCCTGGGTCTAAGGTCCCCTAAGTGAGAGAACAATGAGTGTGGGAATGTGACTCTCCATTTGTGGACACTGAAATTGTAAGGGACTGGCTGTATCAGCTGAATGTTCACAAGTCCGTGGGTCCTGATGGGATTAATCCCAGAGTACTGAAGGATCCTAGTGGATGTTATGGCAGGACCCCTCTTGATCATCTACCAAATATCTTGGGACTCTGGGGAGGTCCCTGATGACTGGAAGCTAGCCAATGTTATCCCCTTTATTCTATGAGGGAAGATGAGGGAACCATCAACCTCTTTGTTCCTGGAAAAATTACGGAGAAGATTATACTAGGTACTATTGAAAGGCATTTAAAGAATAATGCAGTCATCAGGTACGGTCAACAAGGGTTCATAAAAGGAGAGTCCTGTTTAAAGGCACCTGCCTAGTGGATGAAGGGAAGACAGTAGATGTTTTTCTGGATTTCAGTAAGGCTGTTCCTCACAGCATCCTTCCGGACAAGTTGCCCAACTGTGGGATGAGCCAGTTCATGGTGCAGTGAGTGAAGAACTGGCTGAAGGACAGAGCTCAAAGGTTTCTAGTGAACAGGGATACATTTCGCTGGCAACCAGTCACCAGTGGAGTTCCTCAGGTTTCAATTCTAAGATCAGTTCTGTAAAATATATCATCAATCCGGATGCAGGAGTTGACTGCACCATTAGGAAGGTTGTTGGTGATACCAAACTGGGGGCTGCTGCTGGCTCTCTTGAGGAACAAGATGACTTGCAGAGGCATCTAGATAGATTAGATTTAAAAAGTCCAGATGCTGAATACTGCACTTAGGAAAGAGTAATACCAGGTACAAGTATAAATGGGGAGAGGAGTGGCTGTAGAGTAGCCCTGCAGAAAGGCTTCTGGAGGTGCTGGTCCACAGCAGACTCAGTACAAGCCAGCAGTGCTCCAGCAGCCAAGAGGGTAAACCGAATCCTGGGGTGCATCAAACGCAACAGAACCAGCTAGTCAAAAGGATGACTATCCCACAGTATTCAGCATTGGTGCGGCTTCACCTTGAGCACTGTGTACAGTTCTGGGCCCCGCCATTTAAGAAGGTGGAAAGGTCCTTGAATGCATCCAGAGGATGGCAACAAATCTGGTGAAAAGGGCTGGAAGGAATGCCCTATGATGAGTGGCTAAGGACTTTGAGTTTATCTTGGAGAAAAGGAGGCTAAGGGTTGACTTCATTGCTCTCTACAACTTCCTGGGGAGGTGGAGAGGGAGGTGCTGAGCTCTTGTGTCCAGTGATAGGACATGTGAGAATGGTTCAAAACTGTGCCAGAGAAGGTTCAGACTGGACATCAGGAAGCATTCCTTTAACAAGAAAATGGTCAAATGCTGGAACAGGCTTCCTTGAGAGGTGATTGATGCCCTGAGCCTGTCAGGGTTTAAGAGACATTTGGACAATGCTCTTAATAACCTGCTTTAACTTTTGGTCTGCCCTGAATTGGTCAGGCAGTTGAACCAGATCATTCTAGGTCCCTTCCAACTGAAAATATGCTTATGCTATGCTATGCTATTTTTAGCTTGGTATTCTGGTACTGGTGAAGTCCTTAGGATTAGCGCATATTTAACAAGACGGATCAGACTAAGTACAGCTGTTGTAAGGGAGAGTGTTGTGGTTAAGCCTCAGCCAGTAACAAAGAACCAGGTGGCAGCCCTGTTCGCTCTAACACCCGACAGCAGTGTGGGGAGGATGGGAAGAAAAGGACAACATTCGTGGGTTAGGACAAAAACTATTTAACAAAACAACAAGAAGAACAAGGAGAACATGTAACAGTCACATGGATGGAGAAGGATGCCCCTGCTAGAGCCAGGAGAGAATTAACCCTGTCTCTCCCAGAAACCAGGACAGAGAGAAAGGTTAAAAAATACAAGGTGGAAAGTACACTGAGTTGCTTCATGAATACTAAATCAGTGGTGATCTGGTAATTCGGTTTGCTGCTTTTTTGCCTTTTAAGATGAAAAGTGATTTATTTTTACTTCTTATTCATGACTTAAACTTGGCAATGTAGTGATTTATGTGTCAGTTATTTGCTGTGCCTGGCGATGATAGACACGTTTGAAAGAGAACTGAATGAAGCTGTATGCCTTCAGTGACCCTTGAAGCATGTTATCTCCTAGTAACACAAGGCATAGAGGAATTCCTGCAATTGTAAATCAGCAACACAACATACACAGTTTAACAATACATTGTAAAAGTTTCAGCTCATGAAGATGCATGCAAAATAAATCCCTGCAGTTCAAAACAATTTAAAAAGTACCTAATGAAGCAATCAGCTAAAAGAGGAAGGAAACTACTGATAATTTAACATGGGAAGAATCTTTTCATACATTACTTTTACAATGAGAATGGTTTATAAAGGGCAC
The DNA here is from genome assembly GCA_013398155.1 of Pedionomus torquatus. Classification (NCBI taxonomy): domain Eukaryota; kingdom Metazoa; phylum Chordata; class Aves; order Charadriiformes; family Pedionomidae; genus Pedionomus; species Pedionomus torquatus. The sequence continues at coordinate 259,397 of VZRU01011224.1, forward strand.
AATTAATGTAAAATGAGGCCTTTGAGGCAATTAACGATAACTTCAAAAGTAAGATTTAATGGATAATTTACATTTTAAAAATTGAGAGCAGCTCTAGTTATGTTAAAACCTTTTCTTTCCTTTTATAAAGTTTTAGGTAGTGGGGGTGTGTTTTTATAGGTTGCTTACAGTTTCACATTAGGATTATCAGCTTCATTATGGAAAAAAGCTATTGCACACAAATAGATTACTTGAAAGTAAAGTATGATGGGCTTGAATGATGATAAGTAGAATAGTCTTCAAAAACCTCACAGGACTTCAGTAAAACTTATGTAGTAATTAAAAAAAACCAAACTCTATTCAGTCTCTGATTTCTCTATACTGTTCTGAGCTGTGACTTTAGGAGTCACCTCTTGAAATTAAGTTACACCCTAATTTCCCACTCTGCAAGGCTACATGCCAGTTGCATGATTTTCTTTTTAAGCCCATTCAGCATCTAGAAGCAGGGAGTAAAACATAATCATGGCTTTACTAAGCAGTGTATTTTCTTTTTCTTCTTGTCTGCCTATATTCTGATTTTCTAATCCTGAGTTTATGAGACTCAGACCAGAATTCTGTGTTTAATTCTACCTATTTGGACAGACTTGTTAAATGAGATGAAGCTGTTTGAGACCAGTGGAATAAGAAAAACTGTGCATGGTTTCTTGCTGAATTTGAGGAAATTAGCTAAATCCATCAGTGCTTATTGTCACTATTGCACTTATTTAGTGAATATAATCTGACTTCAGTAGAGATATGACCTAAATAAAGATTAACATGTTTCATCTAGTGAGTATAGTTTACAGAGATGGACACCCAAATGTATGTGACAATCCAATTGCTGTTAAAATAGCAAAATAAAAATGCAGATCCAAAAGGATCACAGACTTAGCTCATGGTATTGAATAAAAATGGTTTATTCATGCTTGCCTGTAAAGCATCAAGCTCATTATTGGCTATCAGTAAACAATTAATGACAAAGGTTAACAAGATTCACAAATACTGCATTAAATTGTTCCCCAGAATTTTAAAGATATTGGTGACTGTTTGTATCCACCATAATAATTAATTCACACTGGCTATTTTTTTTTTATCTTCAGGGCATCTTTAATGAGTTCTTCAAATTTTGTCATTTGCAGACTTCACAGAAGCTAGAAATTACTTCAGCCTTTTGAGAAATCACTTAATTATTAAAAAGGTTTGTTTGCAGCCCAAATGAAGTGATAGCTTCAAACAAGGTCACATGAGTTCTTGGAGAAACTGTATGATCTGTGTAAATTTAATGAATTAGCAATACATGCTATTAAACTGCTTAGCATCATGTAGGGTTTATTTTTTCATTAGATTAAGCTTCCACAACATGAAAAGAACACTTAGTGATTAAAGCAATAAAAAGAAACACTTTTAATGAAGAGGTGTTATATCATTTTATAATGAAGTACAAATTAAATATTCAGAGAGGGATCAGCTTCAGAATTGTAATTGTTTCGATTAAATATGCAAATCCAAATATATTTAAACACAATTGAAAAGAATTCACTGAAGGATGTTGATATAAAAATAAAACTAAAGAGAAATAGAGACCCTTTGTCTAGTGAAACAGATTTTCCAGGTATGAATGGAATTTGCTCTAAAAAAAATTATAATCAGATTGATTTAGACATTTCTAAGGATGTGTGAATCACCCGTCTCTGCTGCACACTGAATGCTGTCACTACTGCCACCGTTTTGGTGGGAAGGAGAGAGGGATGTTAGCACAGTGGTATTAGGACTTACACCTTTGCAAAATATTTAAAGAAGCCATTTGGTGTGGTGTAGTTTCTGTAGCTGCCTGTCGCGGTTTCAGCCAAACCCACCAAACCCTGACAGATGCCCCCCACCCCCTTCCCTTTTCCCCCCTTTGGGTAAAGAGAGGAGAGGAAGGAGTTAAAGAGATTCAAGAGTTTAGAACAAGCTAAACTACTTTAATGAAAATATAAGCAGCACAATAAACAGGAAATATAGGAAAAAAAAAAGGAAAAAGGGAGTATACAGTAAACACAAAACCGTATCAAGCTCCCAGGACGACGACCACGTCACCAGCAGGCCTCAGGAAAAGTCCCAAACCGGACCCGGCGACCGACAGGAGCTGGGCTTCAGATCCGGAGCCAGGAACGCCGAGATCGGGATCAGAGGCAGATGAACAGGCAGGGCCCTCCTTGGACGTCAGCCATCGAAGAAGGAGAAAGAAGAAGGGGAAAGAAGAAGGGGAAAGAAGAGGCTTGACCTGTTGATCCTTCAGCTTTTATAGGGGGGCATGATGCTGATGGGATGGAATACCCCTGTTGGTCAGTCCTGGGTCACCTGTCCTGTCCGCTCCTCCTTGAAGGTGGGACCCTCCGACGGGTGAACGACGAAAATTATCTGACCTTGGTTCTTCCAGCAATAAGTCTAAACAAGGGCCTCTCTGCATACCATCCCCCGGTACAATCAGGTCTTATCACTGCGAGATGGAACAGCTCCGCACAATGTGCTGTTAATTTCAAAGCCCAGCTAGCTAGGAGAGGCCTAGCTAAGAAAGCAAAACTGTAAAACAGAAAATTGGTTCATTTTACCTCAAACCAGGACACTGCCTCACTTGTGCCACCCTACTGCACTTCCCGGTTCTTCTTCCTTTACTCCTTTAACACACTGCAAGCTGCAGCTGATCTGTTGTGTCACCACATGTGTTCTCTCTGCAGTTTATGTGTTCCCTGCTTTCCCGGCTCTTCCAATGGGAAGAACATGTTCTCTTTGTTCTGTGGGGCTACTTTAATCTTGGTGAACATAAATTCACACCAGTGTAGCCCAACAATTATTGCTTACATGTAGATGTACCTTCTGTAAATGAAGAGTAAGAAGTTCTAGGAGCTTGGGCAAATTTTCCACTTAAATCATAACAGCTTAATATTTAAAAAGGAAATTACCACCCACACCACACACCCTACCCCTATTTTTTTCCTCAAATAGATTCACAGTATTCATTTAATGTTCCTACTACCTCCCACTTTTTTTGCTTACTTTAGGTCAGAGGTTCCACTGATTTTAGTCTTTCAGCTTTTTAAGTGGTAGAAGTCACTTTGGCACTGCTACTGTCCCTTTACACCTTGATTTTTTAAATGGAATTTTACTACCTTTTGCTAGGGATGAAGGAACCTTTTCAAGAAGAGGAAGCCCTCGAAGCCTGTCTTGGGGCTATACTAAATACCTGAACTTCCTCAGGAAATTTAAGGATAAAGAGGCCTTTCTAAGCTACTCTTGGAAAGGAGCATTGAAAACACAGAGGTGGATTCTGAGAGCTATTTGGAAGGGAAAATCCAGTTGGTGTGTTCTTCTTCTGAAAGACTGTTTGTTCAAAGTGAACCAGCAGGACCAGAGCCTCAAGAAGTTCCTCCAAAGAAAAGCAAACCTTCTGCATTGCTGGGGCTCCAGCAGTTATGCTAAGTGCTCCCAAAGATACACAGGCACTCACATGTGAAAAATTTCTAAAGTTTTTGCCATAAAGCAAAGCCCGAGACCCATTGGTACAGTTTTGCAATTGATGCTTTTACAGCATGAAATGTGAATTGCTGTTCATTGTATCACAATGATGGAAACCTATGGGGTTTTTTGACAAGTGTATATGTATGTTTAGGGATTTGGCAGGAAATTGACACTATCGCTTGTGGTTTCTACCTCTTGGTACCATAGATAAAACATCTTCATGGGCAACAGGAAAAGTTGCTGTATTTCCTTTTAAGCATAGCTTAGGAAATTCATCAGGTTTCTTCCTTGAGATTTGGGCTTGTCATTAAGTATTACTGATTACAGTGACAGTATGCTTAGAGGTATAACATTTTATTTTAAACCAATCCATGTGGTTAAAAAAAGTCTTTGAAAGTCTTTTATCTTTAGAGTTCCTACAAAAGTCATGGCTGATAATTTGGAAAAGCTTCACTGATTAAACCTGTGTATTTATTTATAGCCATCGTATAAAATAACAGTGCTGGAGAGCTAGAAAGGTGCTATTCAGTATCAATGAAGCCTGAATAAAGATTCCTAGTGACAGCAAGAAAAGAGCTGTGGAATTCACAGGGGAACCACGTGAAGGCGTAAGGAACTGACCTCTCAATTCTATTCCTATTTCTTAACTATGAAGACAACCTGTTGTCTACAGAATTTTTACTAGATGAAGAACTAACCACTCTAAAAGGCTTTGCAACTTTCCTCTGGGTTGAGTCTTTAAGAAAGTATATTTTTAACATTAAAATATTAATTAAAAAAATATTAATTAAAAAAACCTAAAAATTGTATTTGACCGAAAGATGTTGGTAATTAATGAGTCTCTCCTGTGCACTTCTGATGTGAGATTTACACCTTTATAGATGTCTTGAAAAACTATCCACAGTGGCTCCAACACAATGGTTGGGATACCATGAGCAAAGGAGATGGGAGGAACTAGGAGTGGTCAGATTCAAGTGGTCAGTTGGCCTGAGATGGAAAAAAAGAAAAAATAGATGGGTGTTTTTGACCAAGCTGCAAGAAATTCCCTTATTTCAAATATAATCAGGGAAGAATGATTTAAAAAACCCACCTAGCGCTTTCTGTAGCAATGAGTTAATCATGTTATATTGTTTAGTATTCATATATCCTGTTCAATATAGTGTTTAATATTTAGTGTATGACTAGCAAAGCTCTTCATTCCTTGGCTGGAGATTTTGCACATTTGGAAGAGCTGGGAATCCAGAATCCTTTGAGATTCCAGGAGAGCTTCATGCTGTTTGAAAGTACCCTTTTATGCCTAGCCACTTTTTCTTTCTTTGCAACTGGCCTCTCTCTAAGTGCCATCAAATGTTTGGAGAAAAGAACTTTCTCACTGTACTACAATCCCACAAGCAAAGAACTTTTGGAGGAGGGAAAGGTACAATGGCTTGTCTTAGATGTGACCAGGTGACCAAGTCAGGATTGGACCTTCTGCCCTTATAAAGTATTGCATCTGCTTTCACCCTGTGTGCTCTGCAAGGCTTTGTAGCCTGCCTCCCAGGACAGTGCTACTTCTTTAGTGCTGTAACTGCAAGCTCTGCACACTCTGTAACTTGTGATTCCTGTATCTTCAGATAGCATGAAGTCAGTAATTAAAGGACTTTTAATCGTCTTGATATATGGAAACTACTAGCATGTAGCTCTAGTCTGGTTTTGGTACATACTTACTGCATTTTCAGGGATTGCAGGAGATTTTTGCTTAGAAATAGTAAGATTTGGTTTTGAAGTTGTTTAATGCAACTTGCCTGTTCTGGCAGTATGTGTATTGACAACTCCCTCTCAGCATTAAGTTTTTAAGTGAATCCATGGTTCTTGCAGAGTAAATAATTAGTGTATGGAAACAGAACAAAGACTGCCAGTGGCTGAGAGAAAGGAGTGGCCACCAGATTTGATTAATGGATGTTTATTCAGGGCAATAATTACTTACAAACTGTATTAAAGACTTTGTCATCTCAGGATGTGTTTTGAAAACACGTATGACTTTATAATTAAGTCAGATTTTACTGATTATTGAATCAATGGTAAAATTGTAGATGAGTCCGCTCTTTAGATTTTCAGATCCTAGAAATTTACTTGGAAATTCAGCTTATTATAGACCATGAATTTTTGGCTCAACTTGTCAAGATGGCATTCAGACCTAACTCTGAAAATCCCACCGAAGATTTCGTGTTGACTTGTTGGGCTTGGAGCAAGGCCATCCCTGTTAAAATGAGGCTAGGCAAAGTAGGCAGCACATGCGCTATGTGAAGTGCCTTGTCCTGAGCTAAGTTATGACCATCTCTGTATCTTCCTTGTCTTTATGATACTAATTTAAACAGTGTACAGTGACTAACTCTGAAACAATTTACAGCTGGATGTCAATGCCACACTGAGAAATGGCTTGGACTGAAAGCAGGCATTGTGTGAACAAAACCTGATGATACTTCACATTTAATCTTTATTAGGAAATGTAGCTGAACCATTCAGAATTAAATGTTCAACAAACTATTATTTTTGTTAGATTGTTAAACTGGATTTTCAACTTTATGTGATATTTAGAAAGATGGGACACAAATGCTGTTTCCAGATTATTTATTCTCGCATCAGATCAATTGCCCATTTATTTGTAAGTCTTTATGATCATCTCAGTTTTGCCCCGATGTTGGTAATGATTATGATTATTTAATCTTAAAGTTTTCCAAGTTCTGGGCGCGGAGACATGCTAAAGTCTTTTCACCTCCCTTCTCAGCTATACAGTTGGTTCATGGGATTGCTACTCTTCCAGAGAGCTCTGAAAACCAAGGCTCTATCTCTTCTACCAACATATGCTGAATGCAATTAGGCACCAGTTCAGAAAAGGCTTTGTAAACATTCTGAATCCATGCCACATTTTCTGGTTTCAGGAGCTGCCAAGTGCCTAAATGCTGTATTCAAGCCAGATGTCTAAATATATAAAATGAATGACTGAACAAAGTGCCTCCTTAGTGGAGCATATGCATATAGGATGGACAGACCTGAGGGGTCTGAGATCAGCTCCAGAACATGATGTTCTGCCAAACCCACATTCCTGGCCTCTAGGAGGGAGGTCAGAACATACTCACTCCTAGATGAGCTGTATGGGGAAAGAGCACCCTCACTCTCATTTTTTTGCTTTCTTGGTATGTGTTACCAAGTCTCAGGAATCTCTGCTGGCAGTATCATAAGGCAAACTCTGTCACTTCTCAGTGAGTACAAATGCCTTGGGACACTGAGGTACTTGTTTAGCAGGATCAAACAGTTTGAGTACGTCTGGGTTTTCACCTGAGCAGCATCCACTCAACCATTATGAATGGGCTGTCTTTATCTTGTTAGGAAGTTTACATAATACAAGATGCACAGTAAAAGAGCTTCTATGTAGAATAATTCAAGTACTTCACTGACTGTTAAGGCTGCCAAAGTTGTTTTCTCTCTTGTTAAAAGCAGAAACAGAGGAAATCAGACATGAGTGCAGTGCTTATGATTAACGTTATGGATGTTCCCAGCTGCAGTGGTCGGCAAAACTGAAACATACTTAAGCAAGTACAGTAACCCACATTATAAATGCATTATAATTTATAAGAATAGTGTGTGTTGAAATTGTTCATAGAACATTTTCACTATGCAGTCTTAGTCTTTGTCACTCCTCAAAAGAAATAAATATGATCCTTTCTGAGCTGTGTTTAAAGCAAAGCATTTATGTTCCTAGTCTTCCTAGAACCTGAAACTTTAGTGATCTTAAAAAGTTGATTGACTAGTTTCCCTTTTAAATAAGGCTGGCTAGTTCAAGATTCTGAGTAACGTGTGTATACGTTAAGATAGACTGCACAATCGTAGAGAAATGCCTGCAAGGCATTAAAACTTAAACCCAGATGCTATTGTTTTGGGTGCTCTGTAAATAATTTTATTAATAATCTTCAGAATAGCTAAATTTATCCAGGAATATTGTCATGAGAGGCTACTGGTAATGTAATAATGTAATAATTCTGTAGTAAGATTAAGTAATAGCAATAATGCATGGTGATTCTTAGTAATAACTCTCTCCTCACACCTGATGACAAGCATAGAAATAAAACAATTTCAGTGTATTTACTAAAGGACAGCAGTGGTATAGGGAGTTCTCACTAGCAGAATGTCTTTTTTCCTTCTAGGTCTGGCAATGTGGAGGAAGTGTTGAGGTTCTACCTTGCTCCAGGATTGCCCACATTGAAAGAGCACATAAACCATACACAGAAGATCTAACTGCTCATGTCCGGAGAAATGCACTAAGGGTGGCTGAAGTCTGGATGGATGAATTTAAGAGTCATGTCTATATGGCGTGGAACATACCCCAGGAGGTTAGTCACAAACACCAACGTTTGCAAGTTTTGCCTTTAGGTCCTACTCTGAATTTTGATTTTTCTGCTAGGATTTTGTTATTTGTATATATATGTGTATGTATTTATGCCTTACATATAGGCATAAGATATGTCTATACATACATGGTATATGTAAAAGTATTTATGTAGTTTTGTCTTGTTCTGGAATAATTTTTTGTTTTCAGGTTCCTTAAACATTAATTTCTTGTCAAGTTCATCATCCTCACTGATGACTGTTCATGCAGATTTTAATCTAGTAGCTGCAGAAATGTGGGAAAAGGAAGCATCAAATCTGTTTTACACATCTTATTTTGAATTTGGGTCTCTTATTTACCATCAGAGAGAGCTATCATTCCATCAGATTTGTGAGGGGACTTCTGCGAAAGGGCAGAGTTGTTAACATATATCAATTCAAACGTGGGTGTATCACTCTTGAAAAAATTTCACTTAAGAGTAAGAGTGGCTGATAGATGTCATGATATACTGTGGAATCCAGCTGCAAGTCCCTTTTGGCCTGCTTGTCCAGATTTCTTTTCCCTAGATGAGCAGTGGTTGGTCCATTGTATTCAAAAGATAGTGTTGGGTGGCTAACCTGAGAGTTCGGTTTGACATCTGATTTTAATTATTCTGTAGTCAATGGCATTTAATCTATGAACTGTTAAGAGCTATCAGGCTCTTAGAAAGGTGACTGTACCTATTCTGGAAAATATTAAAGATCCATGTAGAATAGGTTGTTTCTACCTACAGGTTGGAAACCATGGTTGTAGTTGAATTTGAAGTTTGGCTTATAGTGTGCAGTTCTCATCATAACAACAAAAGCAACTACTCTAGACTTAATTAATGAACTTGGGCTATTTATTTTCTTCTTTATGAAAATATCTGTAAAATTTCTTTGAGTGATATTGTAGCTGTTCAGAGAATCTGCTTTTAGTGCAGTTTTCAGTTCAAGAAATAAAATGCTGTACTTCGCCTCCTTTAGTTTAATAAGGAAACAAGGTTTAAAACCAAAACCCAGATAGATATATGAATACTGGTGTTGATTCAGCTGCTTTCAAGAGTTTCCTTAATCATTCATGATAATTTTGGCAAAGTGGGGAAGTCATTGTCCTATTTTCAGTTTGCAGAATTAGCCACATAATACGCCATGAAAACACCAAGAAAAAAACCCTTTATGATCTGGTGTAGGGAAAAGCCCTTACTGGAAGGTAGTCCCATGCTGACAGAATGCAAGCTACCCTCTATGTGTCCCCATTTTGAGTAATCACAGTACATACGGAAGTAAAGATGTTTCTGGAAGATAGGTTTACTTATTTTATCATAATTTAAAATTAAATTTATTTGTGATTAACCTAATAGATTTAAATTTCAGTTTCTATTTTTTGTTATTAGTTATTTTTCTGAAGATTGGTTGATCCTCATTGATTGATCAAGTTTCAGTCTTTTAACTTGCATGCATAGCTTTAACACAGAACTTAGAATTTCCATTTGCTAACCAGAATATACAGATTATGCACATATTTTCATAGTATTCATCCAGATATGATGGTGTTGCTTAATCTTGCGCAAAGTTGAGATTTGAATTCCATTTGGAAATCAAATTAATGGAGAATACGAGGATAAGTTGTTGTTACTTGTTAAATGGAAATTTAACAGGTAATAATAACAGTCTTGGTTATGCTGATAGGTAAGGAAAAAAGAAACCTGTTGTAATGAATTTTAACTCATTTATTAAACAAAGGAAACAAATATATTTTGTTAAACAAATGAAAAATAAATGTAGTTTGTGGACTGTACTGATTTCTTCAGATCACAGAGTGCATCAAAGTGTTTGCATGGTAGATCTTGTACTGTCAAAACTGATTCTGTTTACAATTTTGAAGAGGAATAACAGGTTTTCTTACTACTTCTATCTCCAGCCGTTTTCCCACCATAAATATACTTAATCATTGCACTGAACTGCTTGAATAAATTGCAATGCAGATTATTTCTCTCTTCATCTTCACAAAGGCTACTGCTGTCAAACCATAGTGAGACTTAAAAGCGGGAAATGGCAAGCGCTAAATCAGCTTTTAATAGCAGTAGCCTCTTCTGCAATGTAATAAGGTGCCTCTGTTGTAGGGAGAAATCTATTACTCTGTGTATGATGGAACCTGTAGCACAAAGAATCTTCATTTGTATTTCTTACCAGTGTAGAAAACCAAATAAACACCCACATGTCCATATACTTATTTAAAATTAACTGGGAAACAGCTTAGTTTTCACACACGGTTTATCACACCTATAAAGGCTGAAGCTGCTCATTTCCTAGTAATTGCTGCAGGACATTCAGAGACAGCATGGCACCTTTGTGGCAATCACAAAATTTTGCTGTTGGAATCTGTAACTTAAAATCAGGTACATTCAAGTCTTGTTTATCCAGCTTCCATTTTTTCCCATGTGGAAAATAAGGAAGGACGTAGAAATTTGGTGGATTTTAGCATGTGCCAGGCTGTCAGGACAAAACAGAGCCCCGACACTGTTCTGAATTTTGAGGCTCTGTTTTGTTCTGACAGCCTGGCACATGCTCAAATTCCCCAAATCAGTTGTAATTTGGAGCTGTTCTGAACATCTTTGTGTTCATGGCAAGAGGCCCGGTGCCAAGAGTCAGGGGAAGAGCTCCGAAGCCCTGGGTCTTCCTTCTCCTTTCCCAGGCTTGAACTTTGCAACCACTGAACTGATTGTAGAGCAGAAGGAAACAAGTACGTGTTTAAGAAAAGCTTCTGGCCTTTTAAGGGAAAAAAGGAAAATACAGTACAAAATTACACTTCCAAACACTGTCATTGAATCAGTCAGTATAAAGGAAACATACATCATTAGCGGGAGTCCTCTTTTATCCATCAAAAGGTTAGGAGAAATGCAGTTTCTGGTTGGTGTAGAAATAGCAGTAGAAAGAGGGAATATTCAGTGTAAATAAGCAACCTAAAAAATAACTTAAAGCTTGTGGGATACTTGTAGTACGGACTTCCAGTAGGCAGAGGACAGAGAAATGGTGGATGAGAAAGGCTGGATGGATTAGGTCAAATTTAGATCCCAATCAGGATGGCAACATTTCTGTTTCATCTTTGCTTACCTCAAGATTAAATTAAAGGTGAAATACCAAAGAGGGGCAATTTTCAAATCAAACCTAGCTTCAGCTTAGGCAAAAAGATGTCAAGACATCATTATGAGAGCCATGCAGAGAGTACAGACAGATAGCATGGCCAAATCCTGTTACACAAGTGGGTAACTACAGGGGTGATTCTCTGTCTGGAAGCTGATGAAATAGCACACTGGTAATGAACTGTGTAGGTAGTAGGAATGTACTCAGTTATAACAGTTGGGACTTTCCATGAAATATGTTATTCCAAAATGTTAAGCATAAGGCCTGTTTTTTCCATGGAAGAATTCCCAGATCTCTGAGAAGCCCCATAGTCAGATGTTTCAAAGGTTTTGGTCTGAGAACTAGTAATAATAAAAGGAGCTAGACTCATTTGGCATTATGCTGTCACTGCCCTCTTGGGGTCTCTGAGGGTTGCTCTGCAGTACTGGGGGTTTCAAATAGGGATCTCAGATACCATGGTGATTTCTGCTTCCATATTACTTTGAGAAATAGATTCAGAAAAAGCACTTAAAACCCAAAGGAAAGATTTTTCAAGTCCAAGAAGTGAGAGCTGTGCTCTCCATGTGTCCTCCCCTATGTTTTTTGTTTTGGTGTGGTTTTTTTTCCCTTTTTTTTTTCCTTCCATCATATTCTCAGCTTTGGGAAACACAATGAGTTGTTGCTGGTTTTAAAGCCAGTGTGCTACTTGTGAGCTATTTTCCTTCTCCAGCTGCACAGGAGGATGTGATTACTCAGGCCCTAGATGCTCGCTCTTACCTGACACAATAAACTGTGAGGAAACAAGCATTGATGCCTGCAGGGTTGCGTGGAAAGGCATTGGGATGCAACGGACCAATTTAGTACCTGATCCCAGAAACCCTTCTTAGTGCTGGAAGTCAAATATCTGTGTGCTGGTATCCCCCTTTTCCTACACGCAAATGGCAAGTGCACCGGCAAGTGCAGCCAAAGCAGTGCATGAGCAGGATTTTTCATGGGATCAGTTGGTTGTCTTACAGCACCCTACAGCAAGTTCCTCTGTCTAATCACTTCCTAGGAAAATCAGGCAAAAATGGTCACATAAGGAGTAGTTCCATATAAAGTTTTATGATGTTTATGTTTTATGCTATTTAACATCTTTGTTGGAGACATGGACAGTGGGATAGAATGCACCCTCAGCAAGTTTGCTGATGACACCAAGCTTGGTGGTGCAGTTGACATGCTGGAGGGAAGGTGCCATCCAGAGGGACCTGGACAGGCTTGAGAGGTGGGCTAATGCAAATGGCATGAAGTTCAACCAAGCTAAATGCAGTGGCCTGCAGCTGGGACATGGCAATCCCAGGCACAAATACAGGCTGGGCAGAGAATGGCTGGAGAGCAGCCCTGAGGAGAAGGACTTGGGAGTGCTCATGGATGAGAAGCTCAACATGAGCCAGCAGTATGTGCTGGCAGCCCAGAAAGACAACCATATCCTGGGCTGTATCAAAATAACCATGACCAGCAGGAGGTGATTCTCCCCCTCTACTCTGCTCTTGTGAGACCTTACCTGGAGTTCTGTGTCCAGCTCTGGAGTCCTCAACAGAGAAAGGACATAGAACTGTTGGAATGAGTCCAGCAGAGGGCCATGAAGATGATTAGAGGGATGGAGTGCCTCTCCTATGAGGACAGGCTGAGAGAGCTGGGGCTGTTCAGCCTGGAAAAGAGAAGACTCCGGGGGGGACCTTCTAGCAGCCTTCCAGTATCTGAAGGGAGCCTACAGGAGAGCTGGAGAGGGACTCTTTGTCAGGAAGTGTAGTGATAGGACAAGGGGTAATGGTTTTAAACTGGAAGAGGGGAGATTTAGAGTGGATGTTAGGAAAAAATTCTTTCCTGTGAGGGTGGTGAGGCACTGGAACAGGTTGCCCAGGGAGGTTGTGGATGCCCCATCCCTGGAAGTATTTAAGGCCAGGCTGGATGGGGCTTTGAGCAACCTGGTCTAGTGGGAGGTGTCCCTGCCCATGGCAGGGGAGTTGGAACTTGATGATCTTCAAGGACCCTTCCAACTCTAACCATTCTATGATTCGATGTAGGGCTTGAGCAGAGGGGAGTAGATAATGTGTAAAGTTTAATGAGTTATGTCTGTTAACGCCTACTTTTTAGTATTCTTTGCTAATGTGAAAGTCAATTTTACTTTAGTTAGAAAATGCTTCCATAATAAAATATATTTGTTCCAGTGCTTTGAAGAAAGCAGTAAGAAGCAGTCATTGCTTAAGCAGCTTGGAAACCTGGATACTTATAAGGATGCGGAACTAAGTAAATTCAATGCTTCCAATGTTATTTTTAAACCATATCTGGTGGCTGACAGAATCTTTGTTTGTGGCCCAGTAAGGGCTGTTGTTTAAGTAGACAGATTATAGGATTTCTCTGTGAAAATGTATTTATTCTGCAGTTTGATCTGAGGCAGAAGTGGTAGAGCACAGTGTGGAGCAAAAAATGTCTCATTTTACTTCCTATCAAATAGCAGCCATGGATTTGCACTTAGATCCCTCTCTAAAAGTTTCCACTGCGTGATTTTAATGTGATAAATTATTGATTTTTATATACTTTATGAACAGATTTTATGAAACTAACGCTTTATGATCTGCTCTTACGGTAAATAGAAATTAGGTTAGCCGGAAATGTAAAGGAGGATAAAAATTAGGGGAGAGAATATTCTGCAATTACTTTTAACAAAAAAGCAACTTCTACTTTTACATTACAAGAGAAATTTAATAAATGATATTTTAGAAGGGTGAGCAGAGCTTCTGTTCTTTGCAGTGAAGCAGGAAACCCAGACTTCAGAAATGGCCAGTAAGTGTCATATACTAATGATTAGGCTACAGTGGGATGCCAGCAATAAGGTTGTTTCTAGGGCAACTTTCTACTTATTGCCAATTATGTTTGGATATAGAAAGTGCCATGAAATTAGAGAACAACAGTGGTATTCATTGGAAGCTACAGCTAAATACCACTGCAGGCGGTAGAAGTGGTTCCATTGACCAAAGCAGACTTTGAAAGAGACCCCGCCATGGTGACCTATACCAGATTTAATTGGAGCACTTATGGAGTATGTGTGGATGACAGACTCACTCTGCAACTAAAAGCTGATATTTATCATAGTTTATAACCTTCTTCACAGTGAGGGAGATTCTAGATGATTAGTTTACACCGAAGTGTATCACTGATGTCTTTTCTGCTTTTTCTGTCCTTTGTTTTATGTGCAGGACTCCGGAATTGATATTGGTGATATTTCTGAGCGGAAGGCCTTGAGGAAAAAGCTCCAGTGCAAGACCTTTAGGTGGTATCTTGTCAGCGTGTATCCAGAAATGAGAATGTATTCAGATACTGTCGCCTATGGGGTGGTAAGGATCTTGTTTACTTTTCTCATTCTAAAAAAGCTGGGGAGAAAGGTGTATAGAAGTGATTCATGAAGACAGTGCCTGGCTCTAAGTAGAAGAATCAGATAAAGTTGAAGTCACTAGCTAAATAGCTTGTTAGACTGGTTAGTTGACAGAGACAGCTGCTTTGCTGCAGTTTTTGCTGAGATGTTATCTTCCTCCCTGATTGTTTTGGTTTTGTTTGTTTCATGGCTTGCGTTCCACTCAGAGATACTCAAGGCATAATCTTTTAGACACGTTGGAAGGCTTGAGGCAGCAGATGAATTAACAAAATAGGCTCAGTATTTCAACTACAAGCTTCTCAATAGTGTAGCCAGATCTTAATTTAGAACCATAAATGCCTCTATTTTGGGATAATCATCATCCTTACTTGTGTGACAGTAACACCCTTGTCTATGTTGAAATCACACTTGAGTTGTACTGTGCTAATTAAAGCGGAGACAAATCTTGACCCTGGAAAAGTGGTAACCTAAAAAGAGAGGGCAGGTGAGTGTGACATGGAAGATGAGCATGGCAGGTTAATATGGACCCATGATAAGCTAGTAGAGCTAGAATGTCCTTATCACATTCTCTATCCAGTATCACATTCACAAAAATTGATTCCTGCTAATTACATTGGCCTTTTTCCTGTGCAAGTCCCAATTAGGAAATGTAACTAGTAAGAGCAGTTCATACAAATGAAAGATTGTGTGGTTTGCCACTGTGGCTGTGAGAAGACCCTTGAGGGTGCCATAGAGAAGCTGCTCTGTTTTGGGAAATAAAGTGATTGTATCCCCACAAAATTCAATGATGCCTTTGATGATCAGTTAAAATTATATGCTGGCTTTTCATACAATCCAAAAAGAGAAGAAAAACACTTCCAACAAAGATGTAGGTGATTGTTAAATGCATGAGATAACAGTTACCTTCCAAAATAGTTCAGAATAATGCCATAATCACACCCATGTGCAAGGAGCCCCTCCCATAGACTGTGCAGAATTGCCTTCAGTGTTGCCATGATCTAGTGGGGAGCAGAGTTTCCTGAAGAGAAGGTGGCATAGCAGCTAATAAGTGAATGGTTCTGCTTGGAGGTACCTCTGGCTAAAAAAACTTTGATTGTGGGTAAAAGTGATCCTAGATAAAAAAGGAAGACCATGCAATAGCTAAGGTACTTGTTGCGTAGGAGCATTAACTCCACATTGTGTAAGTCAAAATGAAAATCAGCAAACTGGCAGCCTACGATTTTATATTCTGCTGAAACGATTTTATATTCTGCTGAGACTTTCATCAGCCTTTGAAGGTTCCTTGCTGGCAATATACAAACCAGAAAGAGTCAGAAGAGTTTGTTACAGGAATACTGAACTCACTGGTCAGCAGAACATGCATATTTAAGTACTGTGTAATAACGCAGATGATGCAGGCTTTTGTCTGCAGTGTGAGAGTAGTCTCCTCCACTAAGATGTGGTAAAGGTACAGGTAAAGGGGGAGTGTTTTCTGAAATACACAGCTTACTGTTTTATAAATACAATTGTATGACACAAAAAGATAAACTGCCCCAGTCTTTTTAGTAGAAGAAATCTCTAATCTTCCATCATGTCTGCTTTCCTGTTTCCTTGTATGTCTTCTAATGGAGAAAGGTGTGATATTTCAAAGCAAGTCAGCTGCTTGCTGATTCTCCAAGAGCTTCCATTCATCAGCTTTCTTCATACATTTGTAGAAAGTGGAGATACTGCTACTATAGCATTAACATTAATTTAAAAAAAATACTGAGTAATTACAAAAGTTATCTAAATAGGGGTGATGGTTATGATATAGGCATCTACAGTGTCACCCCTATATTTGTTTCTTGATTCCTAAATTTCCTCCTGTTCTCTGAGAGTTAGGAAAATAGTTATATCATTCATATCTAGTTAATGCTGTTCGAATAGCTAGGGTTAGGGCTGATGACAGAGTAAAAGTTTGGTAACCAAATTTCTTCCGGAATTCTGCAGTTAGGAGAAAGAAATGTCATGGGCCAAAAGCTGATGTATTTAATGTACAGACTGGTTCTCTGATTTCAGCTTGATGTTTGAGATAATTTTGCAAATTCAAAATTTCAGTAGTCTGTTTTACCTCTGTATTCTGGAAGGCTCTAAGTTTGAAAGGGACCAAATGGCAGTATTGACTAATTATTTTCTTTTTTAGCGTGGGAACTGGTGACCTGGTTATATTTTAGGTTGTAATTAAGATTAAGTCTTGGTAGTCTAAAACTACATTACCCAAGATAATTGTTGGTCACCACAAAGCCACTAGATTTTGGAAAAAGGTGGTTCCTAAGACCCCTGGCCTCAGATTTTGAAACATCATTATTAGTTAACAGGCTAGTGGCTTTTCTGTTTTTTTCTGTTCTCTGCAGGGATCATTTCCATACAGATATTGTAAGTTAATTGTAGAGTTGTGATTGGGATAAGAGTTTGAGAAATTAAATCTAAAGAGCTTATTTTATTTTTTTTGTTTTCAAGGTTCACAAGAAGAGGACTGGTTTTAAAAGAAATATACTGTTCTTTTTTTCTATAGTGCCTTGTCACCAGGCAACTGCTATTGGGCTAGTGTCGTGGGTTTTTTTAGAGCTTGGGACTCTAAAGTTTCTGTGTCTGTTTTACTGCTGGGTCACCCCTCCCAGCTAATTTGCATGCTGATGTTGGTCAAGGCGGAATTTTTTGCTTGCTTTATTATGGGGATTATTGTAGGAAAGGCTTTCACATTAGGGCTAGGACAAACATTAGAATTTGAGTTTGTAGAAGAGGTTTTGAAAAGCTGGGGGAAATGATGAATCTCAGCATGAACTAATACAGCTGGTATTTATCATTGGTTTGGTTAGAGTGGTGCCTAATGTCTAATAATGATTAGAGCCATGGTTGTGGATACATTTATGGCTAAGTAATACAAAGCTTTGAAAGAGGAAACTTTATTTAAATCTTGAGGCTTGCAGCTATCAATAAGGCCAGTATTGATACCTAATGCATATTTTCTCTTTAACGTTGATGTTTGTCCTGTCTGTTATTGAATTTGGATTTAGGGTTGGAGTTGGGAATCTTGTAGAGATGAGTTCATGGATTTGATTTTATTCACTTCCTGGCTTCAGTCTCTGGCTTGTCCACGCTTCTTACATACTGGTGCACTTCTAGACTTCCTTTTGTTACAGTTTAGGGCAAGTTGGCCAATGACAAGATGGTAGATGCTCTCCTCTACCTCTCGCTCCAAGGAGAGGAAGAAAACAGAGAGAGAGATGTATGAATTTAGTAAAAAATGAACTACTTTAATGAAATAATAAGAAAATAAAAAGGAAATAATGAAATAGATTAAATGTATATATAAATATATAAAAAACTGTATTAAGCTTCCAGGGAGATATCACTGGCAGGCAATGGGAACTGGATTCTGGAACACTGATGGGGATTGAAGGTAGACCAACTGACAGGGTCTTCTTCCTCAGGCATCAGTCATCAAAGAAAGAGAGCCCTTTGATCCCGCAGCTTTTATACTGAGCATGGCAGATGGCATGGAATACACTCCTGATCATTGGGGGACATCTGACCTGTCCACTCCTCCCCACAGGTGTGACCCCTCCATGGGGTAAGCAACCAGTTGAGCTGAGCCTGGCTGCCACAGCAACAAGTAAAGAGCAAGAGCCTCTCTCACTGAACA
Organism: Pedionomus torquatus; assembly: GCA_013398155.1. Classification (NCBI taxonomy): domain Eukaryota; kingdom Metazoa; phylum Chordata; class Aves; order Charadriiformes; family Pedionomidae; genus Pedionomus; species Pedionomus torquatus. The sequence goes on from VZRU01011224.1 coordinate 277,504, forward strand.
GAAAGTTGGCTCAGCTCCACCCCAAATGTGGGCATTTTCTAAGCATGTCAATTTGTTTTCCTCAGAGGAGGCCCCTGCACACAGCTGATAGGACTGCTCAGTTGCAAACAGACGTTTGCAAAGCATATCACCTCTTCATTTCCTCCATCAGACAATTCTCTCATTCTCTGAACTGATCTTATACCACTGAACAACTTTATACATGCCCATGGGTATGCAGTCCACAGCTTTGGCTCACACTCTAAAAAGACCTTCCAGCTATCTGTGCTCGTTAATTTAGCACTTCACTTTCAGAAAATTCTCTCTCAGCATTGCACAGGTAATTCATAGGATTTTGTGATGAACAGGGCCAATAACTTTTCAGGCAGTTCATAGCCAGGTTGCTGTGTGTGAGTTAGCCTGGAATAATGCAAAGAAGAGCTAGTGAATACCAATTGGCCAGAAGTCTCTAAGTGTCAGCAGAAAGGATTCTTTTTGAATTATTTCCAGAAATCAGAAGATTCTCCTGAGTGATTCCGAAAAACTGTTTAATTACAGGGCTTTCTCCTATGTTTGAAACACCATCCATAATGCTCAGTAACTGCCCTTGTAAGAAATTGTATTTTGTATATAACGTATACCGGAGAATCACTAGATGTAAAACTTTAAACTTCTGTATCAAGAATTATTGCTATCTCTGAAGGCTTTTTGAAATCTACCCTCCCTGAAACCTTTTGCAACATTATTGAAATCGGTAGTGTTGGATTACCTGCAAGGAAGAATGTAGTCCAGGTGCTTTCTCTTCTATATCTTCACTGTAACAAGTATTTTTTTTTGCATATTTTTTTTTGCATATTTCCTTGCTATGATTTTTTTATTTTATTTTATTTTTTTTTTGGGGTAGAGAAAAGAAAGTAATCACACTGTCTTTTTCTCATGTAAGACTTCCTTGATTTTTTTCCCCTTTTTGTTTGTTTTAGCTGCAGAATTCCCTGAAAAGTGATTTGTGCCTTGATCAAGGGCCAGATACGGAGAATATCCCAATCATGTATATCTGCCATGGAATGACACCGCAGGTTAGTTTATTTAATGATCTCTGATACTGCAGCTGCTCTTTCTTAGTAGACTGTGTAGGAGGACCTGTCTTGTACGTGTCATTGTTTTCCTGCAACAATACCTCCATACACTGGTTAGTAGCTCTTCTGTAGAAAGCTAGAACATTATTTCTACCATAAATTGATAATCACTAGTA
>VZRU01011224.1:278745-340939 GCA_013398155.1 Pedionomus torquatus
CCTTTTGAAAGAATTGAAGGAATATGAGAGTCAGCACTGACACAGATTTGTTGATAAAAGATTTAATTCCTGGTCTTTAGTTGTGCATGTCTTTTAAATGCAACAATACGTTTTAAAACATTTTATGTACATACATATGTATACTCACAGTTTATTTATATAATATATAATAATAATATAATATATAGTTATTATTTATATATATCTGAAATAACATCTTCTTTACTTGATATATTACTGTCTCATTTTCACAACTCTAAAATGTACAGCCACTTTCTTCACACCATACTGCTGTGTCAAATTCCAAACCCTGTTCTTGTGAAGCCCTTCTTCTAAAGCTTCATTTGTTCTTTCTCTGCTGTTGTTCTGTTCCTCTAGTATGTGCTCATGAAGACTCAAATTACCAAAACTTTTCCATTTTCTTACACAGCAGCTGGATTTTTTAACTTGGCAAACGAGGGTTAAGACATTGTATCTCCCCAAGTGGCTAAGTATATGGGTGTAGGTGAAAGTGTGCCTACGCAAATATTGGTAGTAAAAATAATGTTATGTGATCTAGAACATGCTTGTCAAAAAGAGATGTGAAGATTACCTAACTCTGAAAAGTAACATAAGCAAAAATTATGTAAAGGAAATAGACGTATTTGTGGGAGTGATTGGAGAAATTAAAAATCCCCCCGAGTTTGAATCATCTTTTTCTCTGATGGCCTTTTCTAGTTGTGTTGTTGAAAGGACACTATTATGCTCCATTTATTTTATGGAATGTGGTATTACCCATGTAATTGTCAGTTACATGATTTGACTAAACAGCAAATGAATCCTCTGAATATCTCAGAAATAAACACAGAGCAATAAGGTAGACTCTGTATCTGGATCTCACAGTGAAATAGAAACATGAGTTTGGTGAAATACAGACAGGATTCTGAAATACAGACAGGATTCTTGCCAAGTTATGCTTGCTGCAACTGTGTTCTGTGCTGGCTTCCTTCGCTGAGGGTCTTTAATATTGATCGCTAGTGGCATCATACTTGAGTAAATTATGAATGATGAAGACAAAAATATCGGAAAATCCCATCCATCAGACTTGCTCACTGTATGGGCTGTGGCTTATCTGTCACATAATTATGTGGTAACCACTCTTTGCCTCCTGGAGGCTTTTAAGCTTTTCCTAAGTGTTCACTAAGGAATTGTGTAATTCACCTGTGAGCCGGAGCCATTATTCTTCATCTTCTGGACAACCACCATAACTCTCTTCTGGCATATCATCTGTGATAACACCACACTACAGGCATAGTTGTAAATCCCAATTAGAAATTTTAATTATAGTTAAGAGATGAACAACAACAACAACAAAAACAAAAGTCACTTCAATTAGCACAGTTCAGTATTCACCAGATCAAGAACTGCCTTTATATATCAGCTGAAGTTCTGTATAAATGAGATAGCAGCAAATAAATGAATAAGAGGAAAGAGAAACTTCTCTTGACGAGATTCTGCTCCTTTCATAATTACAATGTTGTGTCTCCTTTGTATTCCTATGTGTTTAGTTTTGTAAGTACTGACGTTAAAAACAACTCCCCAAAAGGTCCATATATGAGCAAGATCCCAATAATGAGTAAGAACTTTCTTTAATGAGGAATAGACTTCCTCTGTTAGGGATTATGGTATTAATAGGGAAAGCAAACATTACTCAGTATACATCTTCAATGTTTCCGTTACACAAAGTGCATAGTTCTCTTGCTCAAGCAGAGCTGCAACCATTTCTATTTCCTCTAGCGTATTGGAAATACCTGAATAAATGTTCCTTTTAATCTTAGTGAATTTGCCAGTAACCACAAAAGATATTTGGTGAGATGCTAATTCATTTCTAGTAGTGGTGAAATTCTGTATAAAGGGGGATATTTTGCCCACCTGGCAGTCCCTGTCAGAAAGATTAGTCCCCTGATTCAGGACTGCTTGTGTGACTTAGGGTTTTGGTGATGCCATTCTTAGCTCCGGTGCAAAGTTTTATTGCTGCAGCTACACCATTTATGGTTTTAGAGCTGCCACTGTGGAGAGCTTTGCACCACTGCATCTAGATGTGCATTAATATATCTGGCTGCCAAGAACCGTTCCCTCAGATGTAGTTTAAATTGCTGTTCTATGTTACTGTTGTAGCCTGTCTTCTAAACTCGGTAACTTCCTTTTTTTTTCTACTTTTCCACTAAGCTCTTTTAGGTGTTTTTGGATTTTCATCATTTTGCATGGGAAATGGCTTAGATGAGGTGTATGACATCAAGTAATAGTTTCAGAATTGTCTCTTCGACTACTGTTTCCTTTTAGCATATTTTGTACAAGAAAGAAATTACTGATGTCAACAGAAAGGGAACTGAGTACCTGTTGTTAAAAATCCATGCTCCATTTTTTGCAGACAATATCAAGAACATCATGTGTAGCTTCACAATTAAATGCTGTAGAAAATGGCGAGGAAATGTCCTCAAATATCCTCAAATAATTCTCTCTGCAGTGCCTCAGTTCCATTTTAAGTAGATGTCAGAATTAGTAATGATAAGACTTCTGTAATTCAGATTCCCCAACCTTTCTGCAATCCACTCCATATGTCTACTATAGCTAATATTAGCATATTCATAGTTCATTCCTTCAAGTATCTTAGAGCTCTTTATAACTGTGTTTATTTTGTAGTGCTGTTCTACAAATAGAGAAACTGATGCAAATCTTACATGTGGATTGTACAAATTGTACATCCTACAAATTGTAGGATGGTATGGAAAATTGGAACATAATGTGTCTGTTCCCTTAGTCCTCTGATATTGCTAATGAGAAAGAATTTCTCACAGTAGGGTATTTGGCTTGGTCTGAAAAGGCAGAGGGCACTTGAAAAACTAGAATCCATGATTAGGTGTTTCATACCCTCCTTCTGTCTTCAGAGACTGCTTCCCAGGGTAGCTGTATTTTGTTCTCATCCCCAGAAGCCTGGATGCTTCAGGAGTTTTGATACCATCCACAAAGTACAGCAACTTGCATGTTTAACCAGTGAACATAACCAAATGTGTGGCAATCTTGCAATGCCTTCCCGTGAATTCAAGGGAAGAATTGCCATTATGTTATCATTAGTAAGAACAATTCAAAATGTTACTCAAATAATTACAGACTCAGTTGAGAACTTCTTTGTCTTTCTAAGTGGTAGCATCTGAACAGCATAACTTTCCAAGTTGCTCATCCTCCCCCAATTCTGCTGCTGGAACGTATTGCTTCCTAAGCATCCATCCTTCCATTTCTGCCTTTAGTCACTATCTGTCCAAAACCAACACTGTTGTTATTACCTCCATCTGTACAGCAACATACAGTAGGTTGGCATAACTCCCTAGGCCTGGTCAACATAAACTACCACTATCACACCTGAGCATCTGCTGTTATTTTTTGTGGCCACCATAAGTAATGTCATGAAGTGGTTTTGGTATCTTCGGTGTGCTGATGGTCAATTGTTTGGAAGGGGCTTTTATTGCATGTCTTAGCCCGTCATATCCAGCCTCTTCTGCTGTGTGCTGCTGCTGCTTCTTACAACAGCTGAACAAAACTGACTTCTGCAACTATCAAAATAGCTCATTTAGTAAATGCAGCATGGTAAAGCAGTTAACAACAGTAGTTAAATAGGTTCTTGCTACCCTACTCAGTGGTGGTAGAAATCATGTTGCATTAGTTGCATGAGAACATGTCAGAGGCAAAGCACAACAACCCACAGTTGTTCTTGACCAAAGAGAGCACTGGAGACATCTCGGGGGGTGAGGAAGCAGCCCCCCTGAAGCGTGAAGATAGAGGGAATCAGAAAAACTGGGAGATGTGGTGGCTGTAAGGGAGAAAGAGAGAGGAGAGAAATGCAGAGGAAAGAAGGGAAGACTTAAGAGCAGTATTGGCAAAAACTACAAAACATAAAGTTCATGTGAGGTAGTGCATTTTTTGCTGTTTGGTTGTTTTGGTTTTTTTAAAGTGGTTTGTGCAGAAAGGGATGTTCCTGTTTTATTCCTTGAACTTGTTGAAGCAAAGCTACAATTTGGTTATATGTTTAGGCTTTAAAAGGTCCATTTCCAGCAGTGCCCCTATTTTCAATGTAAGTAACTGCAGTAAGTACACGCCCTCAGCCTGGTTACCTTTTCTTCCTAATTCTGAGAACCACCTGAGCCTGGGTATCTGGTGGTGTTAAGACTGCTGTTCAGTCAGGCCTGTAATCTTGAAAGCAGACTGATGACACTGCATCAGTTGCATGAAAACTACTCCTGAGTGATAATTTGGAAGATTCTTTGGTGAGAATGAAACACCATGTTATTATTTATTACTATTGTATAATAAACAAGTACCATCAGTCAATGAGGTGATATTTTAAGTACAGATTTACCTTGAAAAGCGCATGTGATTGAGGGGATAATGGGCAGTTCTGTGTTCCCTTGTTCAATAGTTTCTGGCTTATATATTTCTCAATTTATAAGCAGTTAAACCATGAAGCTCATCCAGGGGTATGAAAGACAATAAAAAAAACAGTTAGATTTTGAGAAATTTAAGTTGAGGACCAGGGTCAGAAGACTAGATTGAGAGAATTACTGGAAAAGAAATGCAGGTCAGAAGGGACACCTGCTTGTATGTTTTCTTGCAAGAATACTGTTGCAAGAGATTGCAGAAGTGACCCTCAGCCCTATTTGTTACAAATTATTCCATGTCTGCTGAAGGCAATGAAAGGAAGCTATGCCAACAAGTGGAGCTGTACCAGTTTACAATGGATGAGACTCTAACCTGAAAGCTTTATGTTGTGTTCTGGGCAGAGTGTGTGAAATACTGGAAACAGTCGTTATAAGAACTCCCATGAACACGTAAAAAATCTTTGTATGATTCACAAGTGATCCTTTCTAAATGTTATTCATGTATTTTCATGAAAACTACTTTTTCTTCAATGTGATTTCTTAGCATGGTGGTTGTTCATGCACAGATATTTGTTAATTTGTAAACAAGAATATATATAAATAAAAATAGCCATCACTGAAGGCATTTGCATTCCAGTAAAACACCACAGGGTTGATCACAAACACCATGTAGTTATTAGTCCAATTTCTAAAACCTAGGAGAGGGAACAATTCAGAGATGTTCAACAAAAAAAATATCAAAAGAATTAAAACAGCTTTGCAAATAATTAAAAAAAAAAAAAAAAAAGAAGGAAAAATAAATTTGTAAGTTTATTTTAAATGAATAATTTAGACATCTCCAGAGCAGTTAGTGTGATCTTCAGGCTATTGAAACATTACAAATATAAACATGTCAAAACTGAGATTTAATAGAGCTTTAATTTTAATAAGTCTGTTCCAATGTTTAAAATTTTCCTTATATTCCACTGCCTAATGAAATTCGCATTGTATTGGACAATTGTCAATACCAGGAGATCTGGGAGAAGACCCATGTGCTTTGTCAGAAGGAGTGTTAAAGGCATTTGGAAGCAGAAACAGTAGTCCCCTTAGGAGTGGCTTTCTGTACGTGTGAAGTATGCTGACCAAGAAGCATTCTATACTATTTTATAAGGAGAAGTTAATAAATAGCATGTGATTGTATCCTTTACTAGAGGTTAGGCCTTCCTTGACACCTTTTCATTTGCTTTTAAAAAAATAAAAAATGTGAATACTGAATAATGCAGCTGCTTTTCCTTAACAGTCTTGATTCTGCTGCCAACTGAGCACCACAGTGTTGCAGTCCTGATAAGTTTTAGATAAAGGGGTTTCTCAAGTTCAAGAACAGCATATAGCTGTGATGACTCAGATCCTGACCCTGGCTTACGGATGAATACTTATACTTTTCCTTCTACAGCTGAAAATAAAACTTACCGTGAAATTGTAATTATTCTAGGCCAAACACACAGCATTATAAGAAATTACATATGTTTCAGAAAAGAAGACTCCTTTTATTATTTAGAAGTAGGACCCTGTTCTTAAGTGTGTGTGTAAAACACTTCAGCATTGCAAACCAAGGCTCTGTGCAAGACAGCAGTTAAACAAGAGGCCGCACATCCAGCAGCCGCTCATACAAGCACGTTTCAGTGGTTCTCAGGGAATAAGGAAGAACAGAACAAAAACTTGCTGATGTCAGTCACCGATTGACCCTTCAAACTTGAAAAATCGCTGCCCTGGTGATTGTCTACAATGTCTACAATAAACACTTTAAGGGAGTCTTTTTAAGCAATAAAAGAAGCACAGAACAACAGCAACTTCAGTTTTAACAGCTGTCAGTCACATGCAAACTAAGGGTTCCTGTTCATGTTTATGTTTGTCTTCAACCTAAACGTTAGACACATTAAATGTATGAGACAGCCTGGTCTAACATCTGCTCTGGGTAGTACCATTTCTTTCTAAGGATGTGCTAAGGCATTGGTCTTAAGTTCACAATTACCTGGTTTATAATAATTATTTTATGTATGCAGAGACATATGGAGGGCTAAACAGAAAATGAAGTGTTCAATACATTCAATTACATCTTGGTCCAGATAATTTGCAGTGAGCAAAAAGTGACAGAGTGTAGTAGAGAGAGTAGCCATTCCTCTCTTTGTAGGTCCACAGTGAGTATGTTGCCGTTCATACGAAGTGAAGTGGCTGCATTGAGAACTGCAGGTTCTCTGGCCAGTGTGATCCTTACAGGAGAGCAGACATCAGTCAGCCCTGGCTTTGGCGAGCAGTTCAGACTGTGCTGGGTGCTGCATTAAGCCCAGTACGGTTTCTAGGGTGGCTGCCTGAGCTTCTGTCAGTGGTGCAGCCTTTTTCCTTCCAGCCTGACAGCCTGGAGTTGGGCTTATTGATCCCTGTGCCTTTTTTCACTGAGTCTTGTGGAGCAATCTGACCACTGCATCTAACACTTTCTGTCCATACAACACAACATGCTTTCTGGGAACATGAGTATTTCTGGAGCAAATGCTTCTGGAAGTAGAATAGCTATTCTTTTTTAATTTAGATTGCTCAGTTCAGTAAATGTCCAAGTAACAGGAGATGAAGTTATATAGTTAGTCAAACTGCCTAGCAAGGATGCTTATAAGCAATAATGAATTCTAATTTTTATTTTAAATATATTCTGTGAAGGGCCTGCTTACTTATGGCAATTAATGTCTTATGAAACACATTCCTGCCGTGTAGTTTATTGAGGCTATTAATATTTCTGTTGATTTCTTTCAGTGCATAAATCCTGATTTTGATCATAGTAAAGTGAACAGAAACTGTGACCTTGTTTGCAACAGAAGCAAAATCTGGTGTTAGTTTTTTGCAATACTTTTCAAATTAGCTTCTCAGAGGGACAACCGAAAAACTCTTTAAGTCCAGCAAACCAGCAGCCTTTTTAGAATATATGACAGGTGCATCAGGGAGCTAGAGAGGTTTCAAAGGCTTCCAAAACCTACTAATCCTTCCTTGGTCTACCACAGGCACTACAATGCTTTCTTCTTGAGGACGTGTTGTGGATGGAGACTGTAATATATGGTTTTTGTTTGGTTGGGGTTTTTTTTTTTTTTTGGGGGGGGTTTTTTTTTTTTGGTTTTTTTTTTTTTTTTTTTTTTTTTTTTTTTTTTTCAGCCACGGTCCTGTTATTTACTTCACTGCAAAGTTTCAGAGACAGAATCTGTTAATCCGATTTCTAGTTTCGGTGTAAATTTTGTACTGAACCATTTGCTATGATTAAACTATTTCTGTACTTGCTGTGGTTTGCTTCAAGAGGTTTTCTGTTGACACAGACAATATGACCAGTTACCCAGTCTTCTGTATTGTTTACCTCATTCAGATTCAATATTTATTGCCAGGTAGGAGAGATTCTCCTAAATTGAAGAGAGTTGTTCATTCACAGGTGAAGATCAGTGGTGTTGAAATATTAGCTTGTAAACTACATGTATCTGATCACTAGACCCATGGTCTGAGCATAAACTCATGAGTCATTTGTAGACTACTTTTTAACTGACCATTGGTCTTCATGATCACAGGACCAGAGACTAACCTGTCTCTTCATTTTATGGCTAGTATCAGCCACTATGAACTTCATTCTCCGTTCACAGGGTAAAAGACACTTGAATTCAAAAGACTGAGCACAAGAGGTCCTCCAGGTTTCAGATGTAGTATAGAACAGATCTTTTGTGTGTTCCACTTCACTGATTAAAAACAGAAGCAAAGAAAAAAAGCTGTGGAACTGCATTATTCTGGAGCAGAGGAAATATCTTCTGCATCCCTCAATTTGGAAATAAATGAATGGATATTGCTGCTTATTTATTTTTGTGTTTGAAACTATGTAGTGTAAAAACATTGTGTATGCCTGTGAGAATTGAGAGAACTGATCACTTGGAATTGAAACACCAACCATAGTGAAATGAAATAGTTGAAAAGCTATCATTTTTTTCCTAAGAGTAACATTGATTTTCTCATTTAGGAGGGCATAGCGTTTAGGTACTCTTGGAGAAATGTTTTTGTTTTGAAGATTTTTTTTCTATGTTTCAATAGAATGGCCTTGAATTAAAAGACTTCCATATGCTTTAGATACTTTTGAAATCTGTATTCTTGCCTAGGGTACAAGATCACGGCTGAAGGTAAGCCTGAATAATGAAAAAGGAAAATATTACTATGGAACTATAGGGTGAAATCAGTGATCTGGTTAAAGCACTAATCTTGACATTCAGGTTCCAGAATCAGAGCTGCAGTGAAAAAGCAAGAATTCAAAAAGTAATTCAATTCTTTTCAGTGCTGTGAATATTTAGGACCAGAAGGAAGAACATTAAGAACGTGAATTACTTGAAAACTTAGAGCCAAGAAGGCTCTAAGACAAGACCTTTATCAATTAATAGTGGCTAATCGATAAGCATTTTTCTGACTGAGAAATGACTACTTGTTTTATGCAGGTGGATGCGGCAGAAGAGTCAAAGGTAACTTGGCCAGCGCTACTTATGACATGTTTTTGAAAAAACAAATAAAACCCCAAACCACAAAAGGAATAAAATCAGTTGTCTGTAATATGCGATTATCTGTTCAATCATCCATTCTTCTACATAAAAAGTAAATGTTAGTCTCGGAGAATGGACAAAGGTTCTTTTAAGATAGTTGTACTATTTAATATTTTACAGAAAAAAGATACAGGTGGAGTTTTACATATGTTACAAGATGTGCTGAAGCGATACAGAAGCATAAGCTGACCTTTAATAGGAGGAAAGACTGCAAATGCTGATCACAAGTAATGTCAGAAGAGTACCCAGAAGGTGCTATCAAAGACATTCAGTTAGAAAGCTTCTGCCTAGTAAAGCAGAATTTCCACAGAGATAATAGAAACTTCAACTGGCAAAAATTCTGATGTAATTTACCTAGACTTGACAAAGTTAGCTTTCATCGCTTTACGGTAGAAAAGAGTAAAGCATCATGTCAGCAATAAATAGTAAGCAAACTTGTGGATTGCGCAGTGAAGTACTGCAGGGACCAGAAAGAATGCTCGTGCACAGGAACAATAGGATTAATAAATTAACACCTCTGTTATCCTCTATCATAGATAGGTTATGGATATGTTTTTTTTTCCGTTTGCTGGGGGGGGGGTGGATGTTATAGTCATTCTTGGTTATCTTGACCACTGTTAATATGACTGTAATTTATATAGGAGAGCGACTTGTATCTGCTGTCTCTATTAGTTTGACTTGGAAACTATTCAGAATTTTGTTAAATACGTGAGGCTGATTGCAGGAAAAGAGGGCGAGTAGAATACCAAAGAAGTTGGGTTTCAGGTTACTTTAAGTTAAGATCTTTGATTTCTTTGCATTTTATAGGATTCAGATTGTGGTTACTTGTCTTGTGATGGTCACTGTAAGAACTTTCCTCCGTAGTTCATATTTGTAAGGCAATTTTCCCAGAATATCTGTTGTAAAAAAACCTGCATTGAAAATGTAATTGAAACAAACTGTTTTGAGCAAGTTCAGTGGCTAAGAATTTAAAATTATGAGAGCATTTCAAGTTCTCATGTAGTGTTTAAATTTAGAAGATATTTGAGTTCTTAGCTTGAATATTATACAATAGTTCAAAACTTTTCTCATCTGGGAAATAAAAATGCACATACGCTTCCAGGCATGTTTCCTTCTTGTGGTTAGAGTATGGCCAAAAGAATTTCAGCAAGTTCAAACATCAAAATATTTGAAAACATGAAGTTGGAATGCTGCTGAGCATCTAGATGATAAGCCTGGCACTGAATTTTGGATTCAGATTGTGTGCTTTTTCCATTGAACACTAGGCCAATTAGAGGTAACGCTGCCTTTCAGACTTTGTTCAGTTCAGGGGTACAGGTTTACAATGTGCTGGTGCCAAAAGACTTTGGAGCTAACACCCCCAAAATATACTGGCTGTTGTGTTTTTGAAGCTACTGCTGACTTTTGCATTGGTTGGCTGACACCCTTGTACTGGAGCCTCAAGTTGCTCCGCTCAGAAATTTCACTCAAGCATTTTCCAAATGGGCACTACTTGTATGGAGTGAGGAGTGGCGTTTCCTTACCATGGGTACTGGACCCTCTGAAAGTAATAAAGGAGTACCGCAGAGGACCAGATATCTCCAGAAAGGAACATGACTTCTACCTCTGCATGGGTGAAGTGCTATTCACTGGCTTGAGGCCATCAGCCATATTGCCGCCAAGGCTGTAAACACCTTGTAATCTCTTCAACAGAGAAGTGTGGGCCTTGGGACAACAAACCTGTGCTACGTTGCGTGGTCTTGCATAATGCCCAGCCTTGGGAGCTCATTAATGGCCCATAGGTACAGTACACCCTGCCTTCCCCAAGCTGGAGCCTACTTTACTCCACCTAGAGGTGGCTTTTGATGTCCAGACAGAGTAATTCCTCTTGGGTCTTGTTTGTACTAGAGCATTGTTGTCAATAGCAGTTGAGAACTGTGAAAAGCCATACCTCCTGTCCACACATCAGGGTGGTAGCTGTCTCTGGCCTTGGACCTGATGTGACTGGTGAAGAGTGTACTCCACCTGATTCAGTTATATCTTAATCATTTCAGTGATGCTTCACAAGTGCCCATGTATCTTTTTTTCTCATAACAAAAATGTATAAAGTGGCTATCCTGAGGCCACTCACTGTACCCTGATATTCCATAAGCTACTTTAGTGTTGAAATATTTTATAAAAATGAAAATAATTTCCCATTTCTATTAACAGTCTTTCTCTGCCAGGTGGAACAGGTGTGAAAATTTCCATAGTTTAGTTGATTTTCACCTCAAAAATATGTAGTGCAATCAAAAAAGAAGAACAGGGCTTTCCTTTGCTGAGTTCAAAATGTGTTTAATTCGTGCTTTTGGAGAAATAAAACAGCTTAACTGGGTACCTGCAGTGTCTCATAACCTAATACTATTTGACCATTTCACATTTTGTGAGTGCATTAATTTGAAATAGATAGAATTACATATTATGTAGCAATTACTAGAGTTATCCATATTTTGAAGATGTCTCTTCCCATTGCAAATTGGAATTTCAATCAGCAGTTTTTAAAACCAGTTGTCGCTTAGAATATAAATTCAGCATAAAACCAACATAGTTATAGCAACACATGTATGCACTTGGAGATTGATGTTGTAATAATTATCGGATGGTTGTCAATTTAAACGTCCTTTTGATTGATGTTATACTATCTCATTTGTTACTTCATTGAAGTTCTGAAAGTCATATTTTTGTTCCTCAAATTCTTAAGAGTATGTGATTAACTGTTAGAGAAGGTGGTTGATACAGTAGATGGAAGATTCACTTTATAATTTCTTTAGTTTTATTGATAATTTTATTATGTCATTCCATTAATTGAAGTCATCCACTGACTCATTTAGAATTCATGGACCAAATTCAGTTCTCATAAAAGCATATTTAACTCCCCCTGTAATTACATGAGCCATATTACTTTCACAGGATTCATTCAAATTCTGATCAGCAATTCAGTTTCAGCTTAGCTCCTCTCTGGTATTGTTCACCACTTGCAGAGCAGGATTTGCAGAAATGTTTATAGAGTGATTGTATCCACACTGTTTCTGTGAACAAGGGAGGTTTTTTTTTTTTTCCTCTTGTTCATTAACCATCATTTGTCCAATCAGGAAGCAGAGATAAATCATTTGTTCTCGTAAAATATTGATTGAATATTTATGAGTCACTAAAAAAAAAAGTAAATTGCATTGATGTATAAGCCAAGAAAAGAGCTATGTTTGTCAGATAATTTATTTGAAATCAGCAAACTAGCTCTTAGCAAAAGTTGAGCTCAGTCTAAACCTGTTTATAGTTACAGTATACTGAAGAGGTATTTTCCCCAAAAGAAATTATGGGATACTAGAGACTTTAATTTAGCATTGTTTCAAGAACCAATGAGTAGAAATTAAAGCCAGTTGGATACAAATTAGGAATAAGGTGCATGTGCATATCAGGGCAGATGAATAGCCATCGTAAGAAACAGTGACAGTAACTTTGGAAAACATCAAAGCTGCCGCTATTCTGGAAACTATAATTTAATGCACTACAAGTTATTGGACTTAGAGGTAAGCAGGTGGAAATATATATATATATATAGCATATGGAAGATCAAAGTATAAAAAAATAATGGTCCTCTTACTCTTAAATCTACTAACATGTCAGCTAAGTGGCAATCACAGCTAGTACTTCTTTGAATTTTGATTCAGTTTACAATGTACAGAAACAACACTGAATGTTACAGTAAAAGAACAATGATACGCCTTTAAAGAAATTGATATATTTTTTACATGTTTTTGTAACATAAACAACAACCTTTAAAAATATTTGCTTATAAATTTCTTTAATAATTTTACTTCCTTTTTTTTTTTTCTTTTAAAGTGTGATTAAACACATTCAACAGGGCTAGCTCTGCTATGCCAAGCCTATCTGCTCAGCTGGCTGTCCATAAAGGCTTAGAGCAATCAAGTGAAAAAGCTGATGAATGCATTTAAGTCATTCAGATGTTACTACAATATTAACTTTTTATTTGTTTAGCAGGGATCCACACTGATTGCAAACACTGGAGCTTTGTTGCTCTTGCAATGGTAAAGATGTAATGATTAATTCAGCATTCATATTTCATTCAGCATTTATTTTTAGTGCTTTCGAACTCTGAAATTAGCCTTAACATTTTGAGGACTACATGGACTAACTCACTAATGGCATTGATTTTGGAAGGAAAAAATAGCAGTACTTCTTATGAACTCACAAGTTTTGTTACACCTTAAACCTGGAATTTCTACAGATTATGCTGCTTTGCATTTAGAATGGAGATCTGTCACCAAAGCACAGAGACAGACCTCAGTATGTAAGAAGGAAATCATGCCAGTGTTGTAAGCTGTGAATTCCAGGTTGGTTTGGGGTTTTATTCAAATCTAATTTATATTAACGTGTAACCAAATCCTTAAATTTTTCAATTTGTCCTCAAATGTATTCAAATGAGGAAATTTTCCATTGTTCAAATAGAAATTATTAAATACCATTAGGGTAGTATTATTGTGATGAAAAGGTTTCCTTTATTATAATGTGCTTGAATGATATTTTCACGATACGGTGATATATGGTGGATACCAACTGACTTTGGTCAGTTAGTTGTGTGATGTTGTGTGATGGCAGCTTTACATAAGCACCATATATTTACACATTGTTGCTAGATGGAATTAAGACAATGACTGACTGATCATGTTTTTATTTATATATGTCCAATATAATCACGGCACTGATCTTTTACCTATTGGATTGATGTAAATATCTCATCAAGTTTAACCTCTTTCTTACTAGTAACTATGAATTGGGGGGAAGAGTGTTTGCGAATTTCTGAAGCAGTCAGATTGCTTTTTTCCCAGTTTGCATTTTTTAATTCAGTATGATAAGTAACAGGAGTAATTGCAAGTGTTTGCATAACGATGGACTGGGAGAATTGGGACTTCTTGAGTACTCAAGGCAAATTTAAAGATGAACTGTCAAGTGAACTAAATGTTATTCTGCCAGATGTGTGATGTATGTGGTTAATACCCTGAAGTACTTAATTTCCCACTTTCAACAGGAGTCATGCTGAATAATTATGGATTAACTTCTGGCTGCAGAATGCCCCTTTCTGGATTCCAAATATATTTCTAATACCTTATGTATCTTGTTTTCAACTGAAGTAAAATCTGTCCACTGTGGACTCCGTTCATAACTGCACATAAATAATTTAAAGCAATATCGTAATATTATGAATGCTACTTGAGATGATAACTCTGTAGTTATGATCAGAAAAAAACCCTATACCTAGAAGAACTGTGGCATGCTTGATCTTTATTTCTCTTTTACTTCCCTGGTACTCTTCAAACTTCTGAAAATGAATACTGATTTACTTTTCTGTTAATCAGACAAACCTTACTTACGATTCTTCCTGGCCCTCCAACTTTGTTGCTCTCCAGCTGTTTGCAGTTTTGTGCTTATGGGAAACTATTTCCCAGAATCACAGAATATCTGAGGTGGGAAGGCACCTCTGGAGATCATCTAGTCTACCCCCCCTTGCTCAAGCAGGGTCAGCTAGAGTAAATTGCCATCTCAGGATACTTTCTTTTTCAATTCTGCCCGTACCAGGCAGATGAAACCCAGCTCATCTTGGGCAAGTGAAGTATCCTCTTTGTGGGCAAATGTAAGTGGCATAATTCTGACTCTTCCTGTGTTTGGTAACTCTAAGCCAAGGATTGTGTCTGTCCAGGGCTGAAAAAATTCCTATCAGGGAAAAAGTTCCATGGCCTCAAGTAATCATTACTTCCCCAAAAGGCTAAAAGTCCCCCAAGAACTGGGATGGATATAAAAGAAACACTAATATTTCTGACACCTTTTCTTAGCTCCCTGATGTGAGCAACCTTAAACGTTAAGGGTATAAGGTAACTTTAACCAAGTGGAGTAACCCATAAAACTGTTTTGTCTTCAGTACAGAATTCACAGCAGCTGTGATTCGATAGTGTGTACAACAATCAGGATGAGGACCCCCAGGTGATAGCAAAGGATAAACTCCTTCACTTCAGGCTCACAGGACAATGACTGAAGCTCTAATTTCAGTAAGGCTGGCCCTGGGATTTCAGTCAGTCCCTAATGAAATACTTTCTGGCTAACGCCCATGAAATGTGGATCAGGCTTTAAATGCAGAGCAGCTTCAGACAAGACTTTGAGCAACCAGGGGACCTGTGTGCTGTAGACAATATAAGGTCTGTAACAGGTTTATTCAGAGGGCAGATCACTTCATGTACATATTTTGAGATAATGAAATCTGAGGAAGTTTGAGTTCATTAGTATGAAGTCGGTTGTTGAGGGAAGAAAGCATCAAAATAATGTCAATAAAGAGCAGTACTCTGTGAATAGGAAGCATCTTGTATCATCACAAGTGCAAATGGATGCAAGTAATGTAGGAAATGCTAATGAGCTAAGAAGACTCCCTTGCAAAAACAGGCTTTGTGCTGTAGATTCAGGAATGCATATGAAGAGATGTTTAGGGAGGGATGTCAGAATTTGATCTCTTCTACTCAAAGGCAGAACAGCTAAGTGAAAAACCTACATTAATGTATTGAAAAGGCTTACTTAGGAGCAGTTGTGCATGCATGAAGTTAAAGTCTCACAAAATGGAAGAACTTTTTCTTCAGGTTTGTTAACTAAAAGCTGAAAAGCTGGATCAGTGATGTGAACACATTGCTTTCAGTTCTCTGGTGTGAAAACAGATGGGTCTACATGGACTCAGATTGTTTTTCTGCCCAGTCTTCAAAATGTTTTTCTTCCCTTCAATGACTACAAGCACAAAATTTTAATAAATCTCTACAGTCAGATCTGAACAGGTCAGATTGTGCTCGACACCATATCGGGATCAGGTACATTAGTCTGATTCAGTGTCTCAGATGAGGACGTAGGCTGTCACCTCAGCTTTCCCACTCAATTCATCTCCCAAGTTGCTTGAATGTTGCAGGAATAAAATTTTCTGGTACCTGCTTTTAGGGCTGATGCATTTTGGTTCACAAGGAAAAGACTCTGTTGGCTTGAAGCACGCCATGAGATTTCATCTGGAATTTCCAAGAAGTTGTTAGTGTAATTTTTAACTCTCCCAAGTTTCTTCCCTACTGTTAGTCTGACAAGTGGAAGTCACAGAGTGAGTTGCATTGGAGATTCCCTGACAAATTGCTCTCCTGTGATCCTGGTTATCAGGATAACAATAGTGCTTTTTGAAAGGAGCATGCCAAAGGAAATAACTTGTGGTTGTATTCTGTCCTCCAGATGCATACTGAGTAATGATCTGGACCAGCAGTTTGTTGACTGAAAATCCAGCATTTTACTCCAGTCTGTTTTTGTCTGAGGGGAAAGCTAAGCATAATTAATGTGGCTTTGAGTTAGATTTGGCTCTGCAAATATTCCTTTGTGGTTTTGCTACACTTATGTCAAAGGCCAACATAATATGTACAATACAGAGAAATGCACTCAGTGAAATAGGTTTTCCCATGTAGTCGTTTTATTGTAAGCAGAGGTTCAGTGTAGGAGAAATCTCCCTTTACCTGAGAAAGCCAAGAGCTTTGAAGCCATGTGAAGCCAGCATATGTCTACCACAGAATGGTAAAGCTTCCAAAACCCAAGGCAGGAGATCACAGACCCCATGATCTGTGGCCACCTCTCCACTGGGGTGCAGCCACCCCTGCACTGCTAGGGAGGACTCGGTGTTAGAGGGCCCGTGTGGGGACATGGATTTGCACTGTGCAAAATAACACAAACCACTAAATAGTTTCATGTACAATATAATAATCCTTCTTAGTCTTTTGATTCATACACAGATGAGGAGGTGGCTAACAGTAGGAACTGTTGTTATTTTAGAACAATCAAAAAGATATTGTAAAATGAATTTACTTAAAAGAATCCTAAAAAACCTGTATTATTTATATTGCAAATATTCAGTGACCTTTAATTGTGAGTGACTGATGTGCCTAGTTTTTATATTAAATCTAAACAGCAAGGCAGAAGCCTCTTTCTTTTCTTTTTGTCTGTATTCTGCAGATACATTATAGGATAATCTACTTCAGATAATAAAATAAAGGCTCCAAAGACAGGCAGAAAATGCAGGGGAAAATCTGTGACATAATCTCCCTTTCATGATGAAAGCAGCTTAGCCTCACAGCCTAGTGATACCTCGGCAGCCTGAAGCTTAGCATAGCTATTTTAGCTATTCACTGTTGTACTTGAAGGTCATTTAAACAACCTGGTTTTAGAGTTGATGGTTGTACTTTTCTGCCTCATCCACTTGATCAGCTGTTACTCAGAAAAGCTGAATTTCTTCTACTTGGCCTGTGGGGTACCTGTAAAGCCGAATTTTGTATGTGAGCCTTCAGAGTGAGTGAAGGCCCCAGAAATCAAGCTCTAATGAATGAAAACAGGGAGAGGGAAGCATCATTCTATTTGCACAATTATGCTACATACCTTTACATATCATAGTATTTACTGTTTCAGTTCTTGCCAAGGTTTTGAGGCTAATTCGTGCAAGGGACATGCAATGAAGTTGGCAGTGTTCTTTGTCATAGATGAAAAGAAGCTCACTTGGTCGAGCACAGTAAGGCTCTCCACAGCTGGGACAGTTGAATTGCCATCAATGTCCTGTTTGACAGGAAAGCAATTTTATGCTTTTAAACAGCTTTATTTATTTATTTGTTGCTAGTCTAGACAGTCTTTTTAGGATTTAAGTGCTCATGGTAAAAAAAATCTTTGTTACTTCTAACGCCCTTCCTTATTTCCATCTTTCCTTTTAAAATGTCATTAGCACTAAAAGTGCATTTGTTGATGAAAATGTATCAGGTGATGCTTTTCTTTGCCCTTTTCTTGAGGAACAGAAGAAGGAAGAATCTCTGGGATGTGAGCACAGTATTCCAGCCTGAGATGTGTTTCGATTTTCTTTGCAGAGATTTGTGAACGTTGCAATTTATTCATGAAGACAGGCAGGATTGAAGCTACGGTTTTTGTGTGAGGTCATAGTATACAGCCTCTTCATTTATATTCTAGATGCTGACTTTTTTCTCTGAGTGTCATTTGCTGTCACCCTGCAAACAGTGGAACCACTACTTCAAGACATTTGGTGCCAGGAAAGGTGCCATTTCTATTAAGCTACATATATTTCTCCACTTGCCTCGGAATGCTTATAAACATTTCTGAAAGAAATTTTTTCAGGCTACAATTGGGTTGGATAAAATTTCACAAGCTTCTGTTGGTCTCTACAGAGATATCAACAATAAAGATTGAAACAAATCAGTTGAAGCAGTAGACTTTGTCAATTGAAATATATCCTCTGGAGATACAGAAAAATACTTTTACTTTTTATAGGCTAGTGTATTTAAGGATTTCCTTTGATTTTGATACTGTCCATTTAAAATATCAGAAATTCTTTTCCTCAACTTAATGAGCTTAACTTCGTTTAAGAGGGAACATACGACTGAATGTGCCAGGGTAAGAACACCAAATAGCTTTGTTACCCCCAGGACTGTGAGGTGCACCAATCTGCAGTTTTCATCCCTATCTGCTGAATAACCATGCCAAAATCCCTCATCTATTAAAGCAATTAGCACAAACTTAAAGTGAAACTTAAGTGACACTCTGACCTTTTATAAAAAGAGAAAAGCTCAACTGTTGATTATAGAAATGACCAATAAAAAATGGTAGGGGTCTCTGCTCTTTGTTTTCTTTGTTGGCTGTTGATCATCAGCATTCAAACTAATTCCTCCTCTATTAATATACTATTGTAAAGATGTGTAAAGTCACATAAGTCATTTAAAGAAAAGGAAATCACAGCATAGACATCACATGTCTGAAAATTTATTCATATTATCACAAAGTACCACTGCTTCTTTTAAATACTAAATGTATGGCTACTAAACCTGGTGGAGATTTCATTTGTTATAGAATTGCTTATTAAAAATAATGCTACTGAGCATGAAAGTAGGCTATATATAGTATATGCCTGTTCCATAATTGTAGACTCTATATGACTTAAAAACCTGATGCTAAACCTCTGCAGACTTTCAGTGTCAGGGTTTTACTCTGAAAAATGACTAATTCTAAACTTGGAAAGGACTACAGAAGTATCCACTGAGTAGCTGAAGTTGCAGAGCTTGGTAAGAGAACAGCTTACCTCTGAAATTGCAGCACTAAAAGTTCTGTATATGGAAAAAGCACAATATACCTGCAAGTAATAAGCCTTCAAGATGGAGTTCCCAGATGGCAATGTGTTACAATCTCAGCTGTACGACAGTTCTTGAAGCCATGTGAGAGACTAAAACCTGAAGAAAATTGCCTATGTGAGTGCTGTACATCTGTGCAGAGTTTCTCCTGAACTTCTGTGTTTAAAAAAAAGTAAAATTCTTTTTCTTGTTTTGGTGTTTATTTTGAGATCCTCTACTGCACCACAGAGGTTTTTCTAACTAGTCACTATGCTAGAGTATTGATAGTTCTCCAGACAGCTAGTGGTGTTCATCTCATGGGTCACCACATTGCATTTCTGACTAATTCATGAGTTTAATAATACCCATAATAAGACTTTTACAGTATAATTATTTAACACCAAGAACTGAGAGGTTAGGAGGTCAAGTGGGAGGTTAAAACTGCTGCTGCGGGAAACACTGCTAGTAATACTAAGTGAAACCTTCAGAGCTTCCCTTCATGGGACGTGGTCTGTCAGTGGGGCCAGAGTTATTACAGACTGTGAGATGTTCTAGGTTATTACTTCAACTTTAATTTGCAAGTTAATTTCAGTGTACTGTCCATTGTAATGTCAGTCTCAGTTCTTTGTAGATTGGCTTCAGCAGCACTGCTAGCCTAGGCTAAAAATAATCACTTTCACTAACCAGCTTAGGTTGAAACGTGCAGTCTTTTTATTTTCCTTTTCTGTACATAATGCCTCACTTCCATGTAAATGTTTTAATATCTGTATTTTATTGTCTTCAGCACCAAAATAACTAAATTTTAGCCAATTTTTCTTCTACTGGCATATGCTGTTGTCAATGTGGAACCTCTGGAAACTTTACAGCAAATGTATGCGTCATCCTAAGAAGAATGGGTGAGATCTGGCTCATCTAAAATTAGAAAGAGGTTTGCGATTGCTTCCAGTGGAGCCAGGAGAGCCAGCAAGCATAGGGGTTAAGTAACATCTTTAAGAAGCTGTGAGTTCTTCTCAAAGTTGTACATGTAACTCCCTTACTTTGTCACCTACACAAAATGCTGAAAGTACACAGCACTTGTAGAAGCCAAGAGGAATTAAGGAATTAAGAACATCTTTATCCACAGTCATAGAGTCATAGAATTGTCTAGGCTGGAAGGGAGCTTTTCCTGATACCCAATCTGAACATCCCCTGGTGTTCTATCCTTTCCTCTTGTCCTATTGCCTGGGACTTGGGAGAAGAGACCAACCCCCCACCTCTCTACCAACCTCCTTTCAAGGGAGTTGTAGAGAGTGATAAGGTCTCCCCTCAGCCTCCTTTCCTCCAGGCTGAACAACCTCAGCTCCTTCAGCCTTTCATCATAAAACTTACTCTCCAGACCCCTTACCAAAAACCTCACTTTGTTGCTCTTCTCTGGACCCACTCCAGCAACTCAATATCTTTTTTGTGGTAAAGGGCCCCAAACTGGACACAGTACTTGAGATGGGACCTCACCAGTGCTGAGCAGAGGGGGACTGTCACCTCCTGAATCTTACCACACTGTTCCTGATACAGACCAGGATGCTGTTTGCCTTCTTGGCCACCTGAGCACACTGCTGGCTCATGTTCAGCTGACAGTTGAGCAACACCCCCAAGTCTTTTTCTGCCAGGCAGCTCTCCAGCCACTCTTCCCCAAGCCTGTAGCTTTGCATGGGGTTGTTGTGACCCAAGTGCAGGACCCGGCACTTGGCCTTATTGAATCTCAGACCATTGGCCTTGGCCCATCAATCCAGCCTGTCCAGAGCTCTCTGCAAAGCCTTTCTACCCTCAAGCAGGTCAACACTCCCACCTAACTTGGTATCGTCTGCAAACTTACTGAGGGTGCACTCAATCCCCTCATCCAGATCATTGATAAAGATATTAAAGAGACCTGACCCCAACACCAAGCCCTGGGGGACACCATTTGTGACTGGCTGCCAACTGGATTTAACACCATTCACCACCACTCTCTGGGTCCAGCCCTCCAGCCAGTTTTTAACCCAGAAGAGAGTAGTCCCTTCTAAGCCATGGGCAGCCAGTTTCTCCAGGAGGATACTGTGGGAGACTGTATCAAAGGCCTTATTAAAGTCCAGGTAAACAACATCCACAGCNGAAGTATCCACTGAGTAGCTGAAGTTGCAGAGCTTGGTAAGAGAACAGCTTACCTCTGAAATTGCAGCACTAAAAGTTCTGTATATGGAAAAAGCACAATATACCTGCAAGTAATAAGCCTTCAAGATGGAGTTCCCAGATGGCAATGTGTTACAATCTCAGCTGTACGACAGTTCTTGAAGCCATGTGAGAGACTAAAACCTGAAGAAAATTGCCTATGTGAGTGCTGTACATCTGTGCAGAGTTTCTCCTGAACTTCTGTGTTTAAAAAAAAGTAAAATTCTTTTTCTTGTTTTGGTGTTTATTTTGAGATCCTCTACTGCACCACAGAGGTTTTTCTAACTAGTCACTATGCTAGAGTATTGATAGTTCTCCAGACAGCTAGTGGTGTTCATCTCATGGGTCACCACATTGCATTTCTGACTAATTCATGAGTTTAATAATACCCATAATAAGACTTTTACAGTATAATTATTTAACACCAAGAACTGAGAGGTTAGGAGGTCAAGTGGGAGGTTAAAACTGCTGCTGCGGGAAACACTGCTAGTAATACTAAGTGAAACCTTCAGAGCTTCCCTTCATGGGACGTGGTCTGTCAGTGGGGCCAGAGTTATTACAGACTGTGAGATGTTCTAGGTTATTACTTCAACTTTAATTTGCAAGTTAATTTCAGTGTACTGTCCATTGTAATGTCAGTCTCAGTTCTTTGTAGATTGGCTTCAGCAGCACTGCTAGCCTAGGCTAAAAATAATCACTTTCACTAACCAGCTTAGGTTGAAACGTGCAGTCTTTTTATTTTCCTTTTCTGTACATAATGCCTCACTTCCATGTAAATGTTTTAATATCTGTATTTTATTGTCTTCAGCACCAAAATAACTAAATTTTAGCCAATTTTTCTTCTACTGGCATATGCTGTTGTCAATGTGGAACCTCTGGAAACTTTACAGCAAATGTATGCGTCATCCTAAGAAGAATGGGTGAGATCTGGCTCATCTAAAATTAGAAAGAGGTTTGCGATTGCTTCCAGTGGAGCCAGGAGAGCCAGCAAGCATAGGGGTTAAGTAACATCTTTAAGAAGCTGTGAGTTCTTCTCAAAGTTGTACATGTAACTCCCTTACTTTGTCACCTACACAAAATGCTGAAAGTACACAGCACTTGTAGAAGCCAAGAGGAATTAAGGAATTAAGAACATCTTTATCCACAGTCATAGAGTCATAGAATTGTCTAGGCTGGAAGGGAGCTTTTCCTGATACCCAATCTGAACATCCCCTGGTGTTCTATCCTTTCCTCTTGTCCTATTGCCTGGGACTTGGGAGAAGAGACCAACCCCCCACCTCTCTACCAACCTCCTTTCAAGGGAGTTGTAGAGAGTGATAAGGTCTCCCCTCAGCCTCCTTTCCTCCAGGCTGAACAACCTCAGCTCCTTCAGCCTTTCATCATAAAACTTACTCTCCAGACCCCTTACCAAAAACCTCACTTTGTTGCTCTTCTCTGGACCCACTCCAGCAACTCAATATCTTTTTTGTGGTAAAGGGCCCCAAACTGGACACAGTACTTGAGATGGGACCTCACCAGTGCTGAGCAGAGGGGGACTGTCACCTCCTGAATCTTACCACACTGTTCCTGATACAGACCAGGATGCTGTTTGCCTTCTTGGCCACCTGAGCACACTGCTGGCTCATGTTCAGCTGACAGTTGAGCAACACCCCCAAGTCTTTTTCTGCCAGGCAGCTCTCCAGCCACTCTTCCCCAAGCCTGTAGCTTTGCATGGGGTTGTTGTGACCCAAGTGCAGGACCCGGCACTTGGCCTTATTGAATCTCAGACCATTGGCCTTGGCCCATCAATCCAGCCTGTCCAGAGCTCTCTGCAAAGCCTTTCTACCCTCAAGCAGGTCAACACTCCCACCTAACTTGGTATCGTCTGCAAACTTACTGAGGGTGCACTCAATCCCCTCATCCAGATCATTGATAAAGATATTAAAGAGACCTGACCCCAACACCAAGCCCTGGGGGACACCATTTGTGACTGGCTGCCAACTGGATTTAACACCATTCACCACCACTCTCTGGGTCCAGCCCTCCAGCCAGTTTTTAACCCAGAAGAGAGTAGTCCCTTCTAAGCCATGGGCAGCCAGTTTCTCCAGGAGGATACTGTGGGAGACTGTATCAAAGGCCTTATTAAAGTCCAGGTAAACACCATCCACAGCCTTTCCCTCATCCACCAAGCGAGTCACTTTGTCATAGAAGGAGATCAGGTTTGTCAGTCAGGACCTGCCTCTTGTGAACCTGCATTGGCTGGGCCTGATTACCTGTGTGTCCTTCATATGCCACATAATGGCACTCAAGTTGATCTGTTCCATGACCTTCCGAGGCACCGAGGTCAGACTGACAGGCTGCTTGTTCCTCGGATCATCCTTCTGACCCTTCTTGTGGATGGGCATCATATTTGTTGGAGACCAGTTGGATCTCCCCAATTTGCCAGGACAAATTGCTCACTACCATACAGGATTAGAGAGAACAGGACTAGATTAAAACAAAAATAAAAATAAGAAAACAAAAACACCCAAACCCTTGGGATTGAGATGTTAGTAGAGTATCTTAATTAAGAAGGCGTGGCACTTCCTTGTAATTTGCCTGGCTTGATTTACTAGTTTCAGACACAAAATTTTGTCAAATTCACTTTAGAAAATGGTAATAATAGTAGAAACAATGCCAATTTCTTTTAACAAGTATTCAGAAGGTTATACCACTAGGAAAAACACATAATTTTTTTTCTGAGAAGTGGTAAGCCACTAGATTCATCCCCGGCACTCCATTTTTTTATCATTATGCTTCTTATTGTAGATCTAGGCATCTCAGTAATGACCTGCAAATCTATTAAATTAAGTGCTCTACAGCCTCATAATAAAAAGTATGCCCTTGACTTGTAAAGCTGAATTCCTCAAATAGAATATTGGGAACAGGAGACTGTGGCAGAGAGAAGTGAATGCTATGAAGTACAGACATAGTATTCTTGGGTATGTATGTATATATTCTTTTTTTTTTGAGACACCTGAGCAAGAGGGAAATGCGGTGGAATTTGCAGAAGATGATAGGTTCCTTGGTAGATACCAGCGTTATTTCTCCTAGTTTCCAGGAGTATTTGCTTGTAAAATGTGACCAGTGAAGTTTAGCATCCTGATCTAATTAAGGAGCCAGAAGATAACTTATTGATACTTGATAGGTTGATAAGTAAAGGGGAGGGGTTAAGAAAGGCCTTGAAAGTGAAGACAAGCAGTTTTTCAGCATGGAAAACAGAACAAGTGGAAGGATATTGCCTTCCTGAAAGGCAACCTGAAAGCCAAGTTTTCAGAAGGATTCAAGATGGATTTGAAGAGGGCATGGTTGTTGACATCAGCGAGGAAGGCAGCAAGAGTCAACTTTGAGTGGAAAAGCTGTATTTTAGAGATGTTTTCAGGATAAAGAAAAAGGGCATATAACAAGATTTGATGGCTTTGGAAGTGGCTGGAGATGAAGATGTGCGTTACAGAAATGCACGATTACCTGGATGTGACTATGCCCAGAGTAATCTGAACCACTTGGGTCTAGCTGTGAGAGGATACAAATCTGCTTTTAAGCCTGTTGATGCTGAACTACCAAATACAGATGGCAATGAACTTGCTCAGATTTTAATTTGGCCAGATGGAGTCAATTCTGCTGTGAAGGATGGACCAGCACATCAACATGTGGGGACAATGGCTGGGTTTGTTTGCAGATGGGTATGTGTTTAAGGAGAAGAAAACAGGATGAGGTGGGGTTTTGTAGGAATCCACAAAGAAAATTGTGAAGGGTAAAGAGGGATTAGTGGGAGGACAAAAAGGAAAATTCAGACAGGACAGTCAAAGGAACTATAAGAGAGTGTGGTGTTTAAAAATAGGACACAGTTGTCTATGCCAGAATGGTTCTGATTTAGTTTTTTTTTATCACCTTTCATTTTTTTCCCCATGGAAGAGTTGTAGAGATCTTGTACAGAGATAAGAGCAAAACCAAGTGATGCTTTAGGAAGTGAATCAAGTAAAATTTTAATTTATCCAAGTCTTGGTCATTCTGTAGTTACTAGCATTAGGGAAACTATGGAATTATGTACTGAAAGCAAATATAAAAACAAGGATTGACAGTTCTATTCAATTTAAAGAGTGGAGCTTAAGCAAGATTATTTTTTCTTTGCTTGTTGTAAATAAAACTAAAGCAGAATACCAAAGTAGGTGACAGCAGAATTATATATTCCACTGCAATATAGGTTCATGAATTTAAATTAAAGTTTGTCATCGAGTTCCTCTGTTTTTTTATTAAAATAATGTGTTAATATTTTTTGTGTCTTTAAGCTTGGATTCATAGCATCACACTGTATTATTTAAAGTTTCTGAGCACTTTGGCTTTATTACTATCAAATATTGTTGCTTTAGAATTCAGAAGTTAATTAGTGCATGGGCATGAAGAAGAGCAAGTAGGTCAGACACTCAGTATGCTGGTGGGTTGATTCAGGAAGTACAGATCTAAACACTGAAGTGAAATATCAAGTAGTTTCCTTCTTACACACTTGATAATTTAAATCTAAATAATGGTGTTGCTATGCTTGGTGTACTAGCTGTTTGTTGCTCATCAGTAAGACAAGTTTCTGTAGTGAATAGATGCTCAATATAGATATAATACAGTTATTTTAAAGTTGTATCACTAGGCTGCACCAGCTGAAAACTTACCTCAGCAAAATAACATGAATCTTGTAACAGTTGACCTGTGGTGTAAGGGTAACTTTCGGTAATTCCCAGCCTGTGTTCTTATACTTATACTTCAGCAGTCAGTTTTTTGAGGCAGCACAAGACACAGTGATACTAGTGATTGTGGCTACAGGACAACACAGCCCCTTTTTCCTTGTCACTTACTATGAAAATACTTGATTTTTATCTCAGTGATGTATTTGTCTGTGCTATTCCTAATGAGCTTGGATTCTGTTGAGAGTTTTCTTAGAGTTGGAAAGTTCTTTCTTTAAGATGTGTTTATGTAACAAGAAATGCTGGAATAAAAAGTATATAAACAGTCAAGTAACAGTGATGTTAGCTAAGTCTGGATTTACTGGAATCCACCAGACTCTGCTCTTTAGCTGGAGTTGTAGTCAAGTGTGAATCTGCCATCAGACTTGTCGACCTAATATGTTAATATATTACTCCTAATGATAAGTGGCTTCATGGATTACTTTGAAGAAAAATATGGTTCAAAGATGGAATAAAGTAGTAGTGAATCTGGTTCTTATCCCAATATAGCTATTATGCCAAAAGCAAGGTAGCAAATAGTGCTGGTGGTGAGCATTAACTTTGCTCATTATAAATGCAAAGTCATGTACCAGTCTCCAGCGTGATTTCATCTGGGAACATTGCCATAAGGATTACAAATGGCTTTCAGCCTGAAAATTGGTGTGTATTGCGCTAAACTTCCAGTGGGGAGTTGGCAATTTATCCTTCAGATAATCATCTTGTGTTAAGTTGAACATCTTACTGTAACTTTTTGCAACATGATAAACCAGCTCCTATGAATAATTCACTGCATCTGGCAGCCCTGAAGTCTTTATCAACTCTGGTGGCTTTTCAAAGTTTAATAATAAACTTGGAGCCAAAAATCTCAGTGCACTTAACGCCAGTGGAATTTGAGTGTTAATTGCTGTGGGAATCACAATTTGACCTTTTAGGGAAAAGCTCTCGTGAATATAAACTACATCACATCATTGTGATGACAAAGGCATGTATTTGTGTCCAAGTAAGCAGAGCTCATTTACTTTCCCATGTACTCTACAGCATCATGAGTTTTTGTGCAGATTTTATTTCTTGTAGGTGTTTGAAATATTTTCCTTTGGCAAAAAAGCCCTGTCTGAATTACCTGGGCCTTCATTGCTCTCATGACAGATTTAGGACGCATTCTGTGCTGCACCAGTGCAACACAGCACATAAGATGTGAGTATCCCACCAAAATTATTGTTCTAGCCCTACAGGAAACCTACCACGGCAATCAAGCTGGTAATTTTTTAGAAAGAAGATCAATACCTTTCAGTTTGCCAGGCCCTGACTGACTGGGTTGAGCTGCCGCAGTGAAGTCTGTCCCAAGCACTGGGTCCACTCCGTCTGGTGGGACTGAGCCTTGTTGCCATCGCGAAGGAACTGAAGTGCTAACAGGATTTTGTGAATTGTGCTTAGCGTGATTTTCCCTGCAGAAGCAAAGGTAGCCAGTTCTTGTCAGATGATCTTTAGCACCAGGAAAGACGTTATCTGCTTGGTCCAATGGCAAATAAAGGGTGAAGCCACTTCTGCTTTATTCTGGAGGTGGCCTGAGTAGCAGTACTGTATACAACTTCTGTTTTCATCCCAATATTGTATTGTAAGCTTTGCTGATATTCAAGCAAATTTTGGGGGAAAGTTAAGCTTAGAATATTAAATAGAAAAAAAAAAACATACAGCAAAGTAGTTAATCTGAAATGTGGGTCAGAAAAATATTTAGGACACCAAATTTTCTCTAATATTTCCTAGTCATCATGAAGAAATGAAGATTTCTTCAGAATTCTAGGTTGTGCAGCTCTCAACTCCCGCTCATTTGCGTTTTCATCTTTTGTCTTTTTAAGACAAATAAGTTTTGTTCTTAAAAAAAATGTTTAGAACAAATGACAAATATGCCATTACTAAAGATCACTCACCTTATGAAGATTTTATGAACCTTTTTTCTAGTTTTATTGATGCGATGGCAGCCTCACTTTGCATGTCTTATATATTTGTCTTCATGTGAATAAGCAGATTACGAGGCAAAGCAAACGGGAAATGAAGCATTGGCCTTAGAAAGGACATCTCTAAGAAAATATATCCAAAAAATGCTAGGAAATAATTGAAATAATAGTTGGAAGAAGCAGTTTTTATAGGCACAAGGAAATTTGCAGGTCAGTTTTCTCACCAGCTCTGCAAGGAATTGGAAACCGTTCACAAAAAAGCTCGGCTTTTGCTGTCCAGAGAAAGATGAGTTATGAAGGTGATGAGTTATGAGGCTTTTCTTTGAGAATACAGAGAGACTGAAACAGAAGCCTCATGCCAGAGACCAGTGTCAAGATTTGAAGGGATGATAGGCTTTTCTTCAGACATGGGTATGAAGCTTTTGTTACTTTAATCATTTGCTTCCTGCAAATCTTCAGATTAATAACACCGGGTTTTGTTTCGAACAACTTCTTTTGGCATCTCTTTAATCTGCTGTGAGCCCCAGGCTCCCAGAGGAAGTTTCTGAATGCAGCTGGACCTGTAGGGAGGGCAGGGAAAGCAGGCAGCAAGAGGCATCCTCCGGAGCCAGCCTGTCAGCGTGGGTGAAGGCACTCAGCTACCCTTGAAAAGCACCTGGTGGGAGTGCGGCTGAAGGAGATGTGGCAGCGCTGGAGGCTCAGGCCCCGTGTTGCCTCTGACGCTCTGCAGATGACAAATCCTGCCTACTTTTTTACAGAGTTTCTGACTGACAGTAATGCTGAACTCTTGTAGTTTCACTTTTTTGTGAAGGTAAGCGCCTTTTGTCAAACGTAACTGCTTTCCTGAACAAAGGCACTCCCTGTTGCCCAGGAGACAGCACTGTGCATCAATACTCTTATGGTGAAAGAAATAGATGGTAAAGTGCTGTGGGCTAGAACAAACTCATGAAATGTAAGGAGGCTTATTTTGTTACAGAATAAGGGAGTTGGGGTTTTTATAATCAAGTGGTACCAACATCCAAGCAATATTTTTTCTGTGGAAATTCAGTAGCTCCTCAGGGAGTGTGGATGTGATGATGATGTGAAAATGTGTGGTTGTGTTTTGGTAAGGCTGTGTCTTCAATGAAAGTTCGAAGGAACTTTGAATGAAGGCTGTAAATCAGCATACAGCAAGTGTCTCGACTTCAGCAAACCTAAGCAAATGTTGGGCTATTGAGTCTCCAGTCCCTTGAACAAGGACAAATTTGAACAAAATTGCTGTTGTAACAGAAATGAAAGGTCCAAGTTCTCAGTAACACTTTCAGAATTACCCTAATGATGTAATAGTCCATATTAAATATTCAGTCATTTGGACTTCCAAGAAAGTACTGGAGCGTTTGTTCAAAAATCACTTTCCTAAATTACTGCAAGATTTTGATCCTGTTGTGTTGTTGATGGTGATGTTTGCAGTATCATAGGAACAAATGTGCTGGTAAAATGGGTTTTTCCCTTGTCTTTGGAAGCGTTGTAAACAACAGCCTCGGTTGTCCATTTGGTGCTGAAGTGGACTTCAGCAAAGCAGCCAGCCTACTTGTTGGTGCTTGCTAACAGCATCCTCTTGAAGAAGCGCTGCTGTGGGCATTTATCTTATCTCATTAACAACTTATTTAAATCACAAATACAAACTAGTTTTTATAGGGCTACACAAAAGATTAGCATGGCTTTAATCTGCAATATTGTATTTCACCTGCAGGTCAATTTAAAATATCATCAATAAAAAGTCATATATGTGCATACCTAAGATGTACATTATGAGATGATAATTCAGTTCATGTAGCTCAGTTTTATCTCCTACTGCCTGCTCCAGAAAAGTAATTTGTGTATCATTTTTAAACTCAAAAAGCCCAAAACAAAACAAAAAAATACAACATAAAAAATACCCACAGAAAAAATACTTCTCAGGCTGGGGGAAGGGAGCCAGAGACTGTCCATAGGTTTTTAAGAAAACTTTTCTGTCCAAGTGCAACACAAACCATTACCTTGTGGTTTGCTAGCATGCTACTCAAGTACACCTTGTTGAGGGTATGCCCTTTTGATGTGAGACCTCCATCAGGAAAACCTAGTAATTAAATTAAACAGGTTGTGCAATGTTTTCAATTCTGAAATATGATATTATTGTTTAAGATACTATAATATTTATAATAATTAATTTAGAGAAGAATTAAATAATATCCCCATTGCTGGATAAGCGAAGCAACATCCTGAAAGAACCTAAGAACCTAATTAGAAGGACTACCAGCCACTCTACCACAGTCTGTTTCAGTCTGAGCTTATGTTGATGTTCTGTTTAAAAGCTGGAAGACGCCTTTCCCAATTCTAGTTGACAATACAAGGTTTCAAACTTATTTTGCTAAACTGGTCCACAGTGAAAAATGAAGTGATATTAGCAGGCGGGGTGAGCTCTCTGAAGTTACGCAGCAACCTGCTAATTATCTGTTAAGCATAATTGCATTTGATTGTTCTAGTTCTGTACGGTTTTGCCAACAAACAGAATTGGGTAATTCCCCCAGCCAGAGCTATTACTCTGCTTCTGCCCAGAAAAATGCTCAGGCTGAACCATTGCAGATTTGACATTAAAAAAAATAAAGCTGGTAGAGTTACAAGTATGAATTGGGCTCGCTTTATCCAGGAAGATGAGATGATTACCTGGCGCCTTCAGGCTACTCTGGGACAGGCTGAGGAGACTGAGCTAATAAAAACAGCTTGGCCCTGAGGGTTTGCAGGTACAGCACTTTTTTTGCAGAAGCAACCCTGTGCTGGAGTGTGCACTTCTCAGAGTTACAGCCAAGCCTGTTCATTTATTTTCGGTTACTGATGTGTATCTTTAAGAAAGGAAAAAAATGCAAACCCCCTTGATTTTCTTCTACCATGGTGTCTGTAGTGACAATGTGCTGAAAAATGGAATTAACAAACCGGTTCCTATTAGTAAAAATGCAAATATCTGACAATTTTGGTCTCATTTTTCTACTATTCATTTTAGGAAAGAAAAAATCTTGCAGCAACCAAACATTCATCCATAGAATCGGTGTGTCATAACAATCCCCATTAAGATCATCTTGATCTTACTGCCTTGCTGTATCACCACCTCAATCTCTCTCTAAAAAAAAGTATCTGGAAAGATCTTAAACATATCTAAAATGGTTGCTGTTGGTCTGTCTAGAAAGTGCATTCTAAATGTTTATTGGACTTCTGAAGCATCAGTTCTGTTTGGAGGAATGTTAATTATCTCACAGATGGAGTCTTTCCAAAGTTCTTAGAGTTTACTTCAATCAGTAATAACCAACCCTTTTGGAAATGCGTTCTGCTAGGTCCTTTTATTTATCTTTCTCTTCTATGAGGCATGACTGAATTATTCAACTTTTCTCTATTCAGACTTGTAAAACCTAGACTCACATCAGTTCAGCCAGCTCAGATTTCTGTTACCATTTCTGTGGGGTGAAAAAACTGAAACTGATAAAGGGAGTCAAACCTTTGATTAGTATAAACTAATAATGGCAACTTCATAAATTTTATGCAACTATGTCAGTTTACAGCTGCTGTGGATCTGCCCTGGAAGTGTTCCAAGAGGGTAAGCAGAGGACATAGTCTTGCACTGAAATACCACCATTTGTTTCAATCTGTGTTTAATCCCTGCATTGACTGATTTAAGCATTCAGAGTTGGGTTTTTTACATGAAGCTCCCAAATCTCTCTTCAGTCCTGGTGGGTTCTCTTTCTCTGATAAAATATTAATTGCAAACAGGAGAGAAAGCAGAGTTTTCACAAATAAGAATACACACATATAAAATAAGCTGCAACATCACCAATGAAGAGATAACAGGAGATAGTACCATCAGTCTCCAGGAACAGAAAGGATTCCGAAATACACAGCGCATAATTTCCAGCTCCCCTTATGTTACAGACACATGGATGAATGTGATACAGAATGGATACAGTAAGATGATGGAGATGGTAATTTGGTGCTTCTGTCCAGCTCTTGTCTGTTAACGACTCTGATACCACTGGACTTGTTAAAGCTTTACGCATACCCTTTCCAGCTAAGACTCTTAAGCATGATGTTGACCTTCCATCTTTCTCATGGTCCTCTAATGAAAAAGGTCTGATTTTAGCAAAATAAATTCTATTTGTGATTAGCAAACAGACAATCCTGACATAGTCCTGTCTTACCTTTCTGGGCTTATATGTAACCTGCTAGTCTCAAGAGGACACGTTATTAAGTCTGGCAAGCTCACCTTCCTTGCCCTTCTTTTTCTTTCTTCTCGAGAAACCTCACATATCTGTTTATAGTCAGAGTGGAAAGAATTTGTGTAATATAATAGTCTCATGCCTCTGGTCATAAGTGTAATCACTGAGAGCACTCCTTTGCTACAAACCCAGAGCAGCCAGTGTCTGGTCGTGTCTGGTCCCTTTTTGCCAGCCTCTTGTGTCTGTGTGTATTGACATACACAAAATAAAATGCAAACAAATAGCCTGGAAAATGGCCATTTTGTTCTCTCTCCTGCCATTTATCTGTCACCAACTGCTAATAACTTGTTATTGTATATACTGGATTCCCAATAGCTGCATCAAATTTGGATTTTAGCATTTGTTTGTAGAAACCCTTAATTTCCCTGTCTGTCATATAAAAGATTGAGATCCTTCCTGCTGTGCTGCTGTTCACTTTCTTACCTTTCCAGTTAGGTATTATCCTCAGATGAAATAGTCTCATCAGAGTTGATGGCAATCCTCAAACTATTCCCACTTCCTTGCTTTTTGAGGACACACAGTGCATGACCATAGAAAACAGAAGTAAAAAGGCATATGATGAGACAACAATCAATTTTGTTTGTGTTTTTCCTATTAAGTAGTTATCCAACATTTACTTGTTGGTAACAATTAATTGCTAATTTAGAACAACTTTTAAATTGTTGTCTTGCCTCCTGCATGAAAGGAAATAATTTAAAAGCCACTATGGGGTCAGCCTACTGCTGTTCGATACATTTGTCTTTGCCATTAGCTTATTGGTGAAAGTGCTGCTTCTTTCTAGAGGCCACAAATCTTGTTTGTGCTTCCTGTTGCAGAATGTTTATTACACAAGCAATCAGCAGCTCCATGTGGGTGTTCTGAGTCCCACTATCGACGATGATGACAACAGATGCCTGGTGGATGTGAACAGCAGGCCCAGGCTCATTGAATGCAATTATGCCAAAGCCAAGAGAATGAAGCTTTACTGGCAATTTACTCAGGTAATCCTTACTCAGCAGACGTTTCAGAAACTTCTATAGCTCTGTTTCCGTATCCAATCTCTTTACTAACAAAATAGGACCAGATTTATCCTTGCTTTCTTTGCACAGAGCCTGGAAGCTATGCTTACATTTAATCCCAATGTCACCTACCTCAGGAGGTTTACAAAACTTATATTTTCTGAGTTCACAATAAATTATTTGTTTCTAGGGCAAAGTACTGTTACAGAATGATCTCAAATTTAAAAAAAAGGTGATTTTTAGTAGAATCAAATGCAAAGTAACCTATTCAGGCACAAGAAACAGAAAGGGGGTTTATTGGATATATTTTTGGAAGTAGCAACTCAGAAAAAGTGGGTCACTGATAGTAACAGCATGAGTACTTTTGCAGTTCATTACTTAAAAAGGCAAATACTTGTGTGTCAGTGTGAGAGAGATATAAAAAGAAGTGCAAGTAGAGGTTGAGAAGTGATTTCATAGCAAGGAGAACGCTTTTAGGACACTGAGTCCAGGCCTAGTGTCCACACTTCATTACTGATTCAGAAATCAAGGGTGAAATATAAAGAAGCCACAAAAGTTCTGGGGCTAGAAAACATGCTCTGCAAAATAATGCTTATGGGGAGCTCTGTTCAGTTTAGCTGAGAGGAAGTGACAAGGTGACCCAAAGCATATCAGTGTTTCCACAGAGAATATAGGTTAACCTGAAGACAAAACAGGTTCCAACGGTTGGAAGCTACAGATAGTCAAATTTGGCCTTTCAAAGGAAGGTAAGATTTTCCTAAAGTAAGAATTTTTAAGACATTGATGATTTACCATGTCAGGTACTGATATGTCAGTTGCTCCTGTTAAATAAAACAAATTACAATACTTTCTAAAACCAGTACCTAATTTAGCTTCTGGGAAAGATTTATTAGCTGGTGCAAGTTTGACTGTCATAGTTGCTCCTCTGCAGTTCTGAGTCTGCAGGTGCAGTTGTGTAGTCCAGCCCATGGGCTGAGACTCACCATTAAGGTGATTTTATTACTGCATTTAATTCTTCTGTAACAGCCGTGTTGGTTTACAAATATCTTTTCTGCTAAATCATTAGTTTCTTTCTTTGACTTCAACAGCCATGATCAGTGTATTTTAGGACACTGGTAATACAGTTTAGCATCTGCCTTACCACAGAGAGCATTTGGACAGTAATCAGTAAAGCATACTATTAACATAATTTGCATTTTTACTTGAAACTAATCCAGATGTTTGTCTTTTAAAGAGGAGCTCTGAAGCAGCAGCCTTTAAAACCCTAATCCAAAAAGGCTTCTCATCTTTTACTTTCAGTTCCCTCAAGGACAGAGTTTTAATTACAACTTCTCTCAAATCTTAACAATAGACTTGTCATGAGGAGGGGCCTCGTTGTGACCATCTCTGCACTTGATTTTTAGTACCATTGTACTAAAGTATAATTAACGTATTTATTTAAATAGTATTGAATTTTGAAATACTAATGACCTTACTGAGTTAGATCTGATTTGGGAGGAATTCTGCTGCTGTAGAATGCACTGTTAATTACTAAAAGCTTCAGAAATTGTATTTAACTACTGTAGGTTTGTTTTCTGTCTGTATTTCCATTCTGTGTTCCAAATACAGTCTCCCAATGAAGGTACAGTGCTATTAAACTAGACTCCATAGCTGTACTTAAGTCTTCTACAAAGAAACGTCTACCCAGGAGAAGTGAAAGCTAATTAGTTATTTCTTTCTGATAAATTAAGAGACAAATGAAATAATTAAAAGCTTGCTGTTCAAAAAGGATTTCGTTAATATCCAATGCAATTATAAATGACATTACTTCTCAACATAGAGTATGGTACACGACCCCTTGTATGTTCTGTAAGCTGGAGGAAAGCTAATGAGAGTAATCAAGGCTTGCCAAGATAAACTGATGAACTCCATTTGAAATGCTCCCATTTAGTCTGGTGAAAGAATGTTTTTCTGTGAGTATACTGGAAGCTATCTGAAAAGAATCTTTCTTATTATGCTTTTAAGGCTCTGGTATTTATTTTCTGTATTATGCAGTGAGCAAAACTATTGAAAATAAACAGAGCTGTAAATATTGGTGCTTATGTAGTCTTGAAGTTTGTGAAATATTAAATAAAATGTAGATACTAGCCATAGCTTTTTATAGCACCTTCCTTTGGCTGCAAGTATGCTTTGACTCTCTGGATTCTCTAGTTATTCAACAAGAATATTCGATGATATAGATAATTGAAAATGTAACAGTGCAAGGAGAGAATTGTCTCAGAAAGAGAATAGGAACAAGACTAACCAACCATAGCAGGATAAACCAGTTGGACTACATTTCCCTGACTAGCACAAAAAATCAGTATTTGCCCTGCATTCCAGACATGTATCATAAAATTTGAATGAGGCAACTTTTTGCAAAGCACCCTGTATTCTGAGAGGCACCATGATAGTCTGTGGTGGGATATGGACTTCAGTCTGGTTTACAGGAGACATGTACAGCTTTTTAGAGAGAGCATTCTTTAAATAGCATTTTTCTCCTCCCTTACATTGTTGAAATGAAATTATGAGAGAATGTGACAAAAGTAGAAAATAGGGATCAGCCTCAGCTAGTGGTATCCTTGCTTCTGTACATCTATTACAGAATTATTTAATTATTAATTTGCATCTTTGATTATAAGTGTGTGTGTATATTCATATATGTACATATGTGTGTGTGTGTGTATTTAATCAAACTTGATTTCTTTTTTTTTAAATTTATCTTTTACTTTGGTGTTAAAATTTTAAGTTATGCGGCTACCTTCAATTATAGGCAACTGGAATCAGATACTCAGATCTTGTGGACAAAATAGTGGTTTAATGGGAATTCCCACGGAGAGGCCCACCACCAGGCCCTCAAACTGTTTTTGCTGACTGGGCAGAAGCCTTGGGAGACTTAGTAGTATCTTTCTGTACGGAACAAACTGTCATTGAGCATTCAAAGCTTGTGCTATGTGTTTGTATAATCAGGATCTATCTGAGCAAATTTCCATGCTCCACAGTTTTGTACAGCTGCCAAATGCAAGAGACCCAATAAAATGGAGACTTCAGAAACATTCTTCCTTCCAAGGCTTCTTCAAGTGTTTATAACTGTAATTATGTCAAATTATGTGAATTAGCCCTGAAAAGACTCCCATCAACTGGGTAGTGTTCAAGAACATTATTGTTCAGGTTGCTTGTCAAGTCTTCTCTAAGGAAAATGCTTATTTTGGGAATACTTTTGTACTGAAAAGTCTTCTAGGTGTTTGACAGTTCACCTAGTTCAGTCAGTCTCACCACTTTTTCATTTAATCAGAACAAAATTAGACCTGATAGCAAATAGTAAGCAATCACCAGAAATTACACAAGGCACAGGGGATAGAATTACAAGAGTAATAGTAATAAATAATAGTAAAATGGTCAGAATTTTACTAAAATATTAATTTAAGCATGATATCAAGGAAGTTGCTCCGGAATCATGAACCATTATTAAAGCAAAACCTAACCAGTTGCCACCAAGTTCCTTTTATTTAGTACTAAACAATTCTGTTTGCAGCAGGTGAGGAGGAGGACACCTGTATGGCAGTCACTGTCCAGATGTTCAGTGAAGGCGGTATCCTTAGAGTTGCCACAGTGATTGCATTAGGTGGTCTCTTGTGTGACAGAGAAGGGGCTCAGAGGTGTAGGAGGTGGAGGCCAGTGCCTCTGGACAGGTAACTCCTTGGGACATCTTTCAGAAGACACTGCTTATGGCCAGAACCATGCTCTCTTCTGAGGTACTATTACATTTGTGCTGTGTGCTAAGAAATAGTGAATTCTAAATGCTGCAGTCAGATTTTTTGGAGGGGGTGTATTGGTTTGAGAAGTTTGTCTGTTTCTGGTCTGGTTTCTCAGGTTCATTGCTGATAAAAGGCAATTGTGATGTAACACCTGCCCTACCAGGAAATCTCTACATACATTGCCTGGGTGGCATCTAGAAAGTGCACTGATAGCATGTTAGGACTCGTTCAGCAGCATAACAAAGGCAAAGGGAGGAAGTTTTTCTGTAATTACTCTTTATCTTGAAGCGCTTTCGTGTTTATATTTAGTCAGATAGGGACTGTTTCTTGTGCTTCTAACAGACAATGCTGTCACTGCTGTTGTGAGAAACATTGCAGGTGTGAGCTCTGTGTAAAAAAAGGGATAAGAAAGAACACAAGGTAGAGGTGAACACCTAAGAGATTAATGCTTTTAGGGCTCTTCCATGTTGAATTCTTTTCAGTACAGCAAGCTCTGTTAATTTAAGTAATTCAGCTTCCAGTGTGGTTGCCATAGAAAGGTGAGAAGATTATGCATCGGTAGGGATGGAGACTCACCGCAGACCTCATGGGAGGGAGAGGCTGTGTGGAAGTTTTGCTCAGTGCAGTTCTGCACCCGTATCTACCACCAGTCATGTCTGCCTCTGATGCTAACACTGCTTTTGCATGTTATGGGGAATTGAGATTCTAATCAGCACTGGAGAGGTTTCCGCCGAAATCTTCCAGCTCAAAAGCATTCAGAGGGGTGGTTTATGCTATCCTGAGAAGCTGTAAATAAAATTTGTTATTGTAGTTACCATATGTATAATTTCCCAAATATCACAGTAGGAATTGCTTTGGAAGGAAAGGGCAGACAGACAGCAGTTGAACTACATGGTTGTTACAGTATTCCACAGATAAACATGATGATTCAGATCTCATTTAAATACCTATTAGATAATACATAGATTAAATAAATATTCTACATAGCTATATAAAGAAAGACTAGACCTTAAAATTACTCAAAGCATTTACATCTTGTTTCTCCTACAGGTTTGGGCTTTCCCAGTCATTACTCTTACTTGCTTTTATCTTATGAAATAAAGGATGTGCAATACCACTGCTAGCTGGAACCACTACCCACAACCACATCCCGAGCAAATGAGGGAAGGCAGGGTGCAGAATGCATGGCACGATTAAACAGGAGGCCCATGAAGTAAGCAGTGAATCTCTGCACCAATATCCTGGGCCCCCTTGCTGATCACACAGAGTGCAGAAGTGGAGGCTAACACTATTAAACAGCAGACGCTTTCCTTCTAGTGTCCACTCCTAGTTTTCAACCCACACGTTTGCCAAGGACATGGCAGTACAAGAGGGATTCATTTCACCAGAGGTGTACATCCAAGGGAACATTTGTCCTCATGGTCTTTCTCAGGTTCTTCCATTATGAGAGCCACAGGGTAGAGAAATAGCATCACTAATTTATCAAGAATTGGAATTTACGTTGTACTTCTAACCCCAAAGGATGCAAATACACTCAGTATGTATGTGCAGTATAAGACATGCTGTACTGCTATACAGCTATATAATTATGCAGTGCTATCTGCCTGGCAGCTCAGAACAGAAAGTGGTTGTGATCCTACTAAAAGAAATAAAGATTTTGATCCTGCAGGAGAAATATAAAAAAAGACAGAACCTAATTATTCAATTAATTGAGCCAACAGACTAGGTTAAGCCCCATATTTTTAGTGAGGCTATCTGATTTTTAAATAACCAGCATTTCCAAATGTTCAATTTCAAACCTCAGCCACAAAAGAGCACTTCCACAAGCCCCATGGGCCCCAGTACAGTGCTGATGTATGGATTCAGTACATCAGCAGCATTTTTTCTCAATTTAACTGCTCTTTGCCCGTCTTTGATCAAATATTACCCTAGCTTGCCTGTGCTTCATATTTAAACTAACTGGAAACTGCACAAGGTGTTACCACTGGATGACAAGGAACTTGAACCATCATTCTACTTAGACACGAGAAAGCGGTAGTTGATGTTTTAATTTTCTTTTTGCTCTATTAAGTTTGTCCCTAACTCATGTGCAACTTAAGCAATATTTAAAGTAATATTAAACACTTTTTAAAAAGAAGTGTATTAGAGTATTTGGCTTTCAGACTCCTTGAACTGCATCTTACTGTAAGCCTGCAAACTCTAGCCCATTGATGCAGAACTGAATTATTTAGAAATACAAAAATCTGAAAGAATTGAAGTCTTTCCTCATTTTGAATACTTGATGTCAACTTAAAAATGAAAATGTATATGCAAAACACATGCAGAAAAACTATTAAATATAAATATTACTATGTAATACTGTGTTTTAAGAACTGGTATTAAATTTGCTTGCAGTTATTGCTGGGTATTTAAGGTCCCTTCCAGCTTTAACCACTATGATTCTGTAAGTTTCTTTTACTTTAATTGGAGTAATTTTCTAGTAGCAAGTTCTAATCTTTGCAAATTAGGTGTAGAACTTGCCAGCTTGGAAGTTTCTGTGTGAACACAGCACTAAAATGAGCTTTTAGTGGGTGCATTTCAAGTCTTTTCCAGCATATCACATTATGCAGTATTTACTCTCCTGAGGACTACATTTAAGCTCCAAAGACACTTGTGCTGAATTAATTTAGAATGAAGTTAACACATACCCTTGTTTTTCCTTCAAAACAGATACCCTATTTGCATATTTTAGCATGTAATTTTAAACACTACATTTATTTACAAAGACATTATTTTTTCTAGTTCTACCTGACTTTTCCGAATTTCAGATGTCCAGGTAGGCTCCACCCAAAAAATCACAGATGGCAGCTGCTGCTGACAAGATACTACCTAGCTTTATAATGACAGATGTGCCCCAATTCAGAACATTTTCTACAACTTGACTGATAACAACACTTACCAAATGAAGTGGCTGCATTTCAGGAGATCTCAGCTCTGTTCTTGGTCCCTCATTTGCATCACTGGACCAGTCACTTCTTGGGTGCTGCATTCCTCGCCGGCAAGATGGACAGACGTAATTTACCTTTAGCATATATCTGTTATTATTCCTAACTTCCCAGATAAAAACAAAGCTCTGTCCTGATGAAATCAGTAGAAGTTACAGCTTTAATTCCAACAGAGACAAAAGCAACACGCATGTAAGCAAGGTTTGGTTATCAAGTAACACACTGCAGTCCAAGATGCAAATACTCGAGAAAAATGTTCACTTGGAAGGCAATTAAATTAGGATGCAATGATGGTATCTGTGACAAGAACAGAAGGTTTGTTATTTAGTGAGATGATTCAGGTCAAGTCTGGTATCCTGAACCTGACAGTGATGATGCCCAGTGTAACTTATAAAAAATAGATTATTTCCATTGTTGTCTGAGCAAACTGTGCAAGGTTTGTGCTGTAGCTGTAATGACTTTTATTTCCTGATATCAATTATAATCAGCTAACAGATTTGTGTGGTTACTAGGAAAAAAGCCACTTTCAATAACTAGATACTAAAGTATCTAGATGACCAAAGTCCCAAAGGGCCTAACTTAAACTCCCATGTTACAGTATGCAGATTGAAATACTCGTGTAAATTCATTTCTTGATTTTCTTTAGCTGGGACTGAATTTATTTCTTGGTCTCTAGAGATTGGTTTAATCATAAGCATATAATGACAATGCAAGCAGTCCAGTTTCTGGTTTTAAATGAGTTAGGAAGCCTTTATATTGAGCACTCATTAGAAAACCTAGATTAATTGACTATGTTACACACACACACAATAAATAAAATTGTCATTAAGTATTTTTGTTTTCCAAGGGAGCTACATTTTAATAAGAGTCACTTCTCACAAAGACATAGGAATGCATATTTTCTCTCATCTAAAAGCCATAAATCTTTCAGAATTTGTTAAGATATCTAGAGAAAACATCTCATCTTTCCTAGGGAAAATATAAAAATCTTGGGTTATCTAATTGTGCTGAAAGGAATTTCTTATTTGTCTGGCTAAAGATGAATAGCTAGGAATTCCCTAAGCTAAGGCTGGTAAGTAACGTGACCTTTTCTTCTTTACATTAATTTTCTAGGTATGCTATTGTTAGAACAATATTTTCATCCATACGGAGAAGAAGAGAATGAATGAGGCAGTAAGTGCTCTTAGGCACGATCTTCATGCTGTGCGTGCTGTGAATTGATTTTCATTAGCAAACTAATATTGCATTTTGTGCACTTTTAAAAGTGGGGAGGGAAGACACGTTAACAAGAGTTTTGTACAAACAATGCAGAACAACCCTTAGAAAGCAATATAAACAGAAGTGATGATTGCTTCAAAACCAAACAAAAAGGCAAAATCTCAGACTACACAATTTGCCACATCACAGATCAGAAAATTAATTAATTAGGATAATTACCTCATCTAGAAGACTGCCTTGGGCAATGGTCAGTGCTTGAAGTTTCACAGAAATGAGCTCTATTCTGAGCCAGTAGTTCACTGTAACACGGAGGAGGATTCCTGTCTTGACCCCTAATGTGTGTCTTCATGAAGACCGAGATTTAATTTGTCTGAATGATCATCTCTGCATGCCTATAAAAAGGTGTTTTATCAGCACTCTTAGTATTAACCCAGTCCTCTAAAAACATCTAGTCAGCCACTGAACATTGATGTCAGCAGTGAGTTCAACAGTTTTCCTGTACCTGCATAAATCACAGTAGCTGTTGCAAATTTCTGACTCCTTTTCTTCCTTAGAAAGTTAATTTACCAGTTTCACACTGGTATTCACAAGTATTCATACTTTTGATCACTGAAGTCAGATCCTACTGTAAATAGTCATTTACATCCTATGCAAAATCCTATTTTGATGTCATTTTAGTATATTATGTAATTCCCCACCACCTGAATATTCCATTCACTTTAAAGCATCTTTGTTGCCTTTCTCTGTCTTCTACTTTAGACGTCTTGAAGCAAGTCTAGATCAAGGCAGATAAATCAAGCCTGACTTGTTTGCAGAAGTCATTTATATGTAATCTCAGAAAGAAAGAGAAAAAGGTAACTCTTCTAAGCTTTTCACAAAATGTATTTGTAAAACATGCAAATAAAACAGATGTGTTCAGCACTCCCATCTTTTTTCTAGTTATACAATAATAATGGTTCTCTACACAGACAGCTACTATATGGCCCAATCCAGGAAAAGAAAGATTGTATAAGAAAAAAATTTCTGGTTTTCAGTTAGAGTAAAATTACGCTGCAGAAAATATTGGGGCAGAGCATTAGCTTTGGATTGTTTTCCATAGGCCAAGACTCACTTAAGACTCCAGAGACGCTTAGAAACATAGGATTTACCTACATCTAACACTCTTCTAGTAGAAGGAAGTATAAAAGTATTGTCATTGTTGCTGTTAACTTATATAGTGTAGAAGCACACCTTAATTTCTTACTCTGAATTTTAGAGTATCACAGTTAGAGCACTAAGTAGCCAGCGACTGCTCAGTATAGTGGCTTTGGCATTTGCAGTTTTCTGAATTTTACCAAGGACAGGA
The DNA here is from genome assembly GCA_013398155.1 of Pedionomus torquatus. Classification (NCBI taxonomy): domain Eukaryota; kingdom Metazoa; phylum Chordata; class Aves; order Charadriiformes; family Pedionomidae; genus Pedionomus; species Pedionomus torquatus. The sequence continues at coordinate 321,416 of VZRU01011224.1, forward strand.
GGCAGTACATGGCAGAAGGAGGTTATGCAGGAGAGACACTGATTAACAGCATCCCCTTTCAACAGTGAGAAAAAAACATCCAAAAACATCAACCTGTGAGTCATCTCTCACCAACATGCATTTCTGGAGCTTACTCTTTTATGGCTGTCAGTTCTCAAAAAGGCATTCAGTTTATTTCTAACAGTATTGTCCTTTTAACGTCTTACTCAGGGCAGCGGCTGTAGTCAGAAAAGCCTTGCGCGTCATTACCAACTGCATAGCATAAAGCTAGTTTTTCCTTTTCTGCAAAGGATTTACTAATTCTAGCTATCAGAAGATCAACATAATGCACAATGATTTGCATTTGTTGCCAAAACAAAACAGAACAATCCGTTCAGCATTTAGCCATAACTAGCAGGGCTATGTATGGAAAAGAAGATTGCCTTTATAAACTACTTCCTGCCCCCCAAAACAGTGGTAAATAATTAATTTAAAATATCATATTCTATACCTAGAATATTTGTTTTTGCAGATGTTTTTCCAGGAATATGTCAGAAAGATTTCCTGGCCATCTCTGATACAGTAATGATTCATGGTTACGTTGTGAAATTTCCCTAATGATCTTTCTAGTCTGGCCAACTTCAATTTTCTTAGTTTTATCACCATTTTCTGTAATAAAATGCATTTTCAGCTATCCTATCCTAAAGAGCTTCTTTGCATTTCAGTGAAAGCTTGAATGTATTTCTTTGTGAGGTATTATTTTCTTAATCTTGCTGTTAACCTTTGTAATCCTTTGTAATCCTCAGGGCCTTTGTAATCTGTTATAGATCTGTGGTAAAATTTTGTATTTATATGTGGAAAATACTACTGAAGATAAAATCCATACATCCATTTCTGATTTTTATGCTCTTTCTCAGTAATTTGTTTCCTATTCCAATTATATTCTTTGTAGGAAAACGCAATTCATTTTGCCAGGTTTAACTGCATTTATTTAAATAGTTTAATTAACAGTATTGTGTATTTCCACATCCTGAAGGTTGAACTATTACATCTTTAGAGGCCTGTGCTCAGAAACTAGGCTGCTCCATGTTCATGCAGCCAATCTAGATTAAACAAAACAAAAAAAATGACTGCACAGCCCACTGATTACTAAAACTTAATTTGGACATACAGATAAGGCTGCATCATTTGATTAGTCATAGCTGCAGTATTAAACATTTGTTGCAGCACTACAATAAATTAGCATTTGTGATAATGTAAAATCTGAAGTCTCAGTAGTGGAACGAGGCAAAGTGTGATCCAGACATGAAATAATTATAACTGTTGAATGATGCATTGAATTAATTCCATTGTCAGATGATGTTTCATAGTAATTACTCACTGGATACCAGTGAGTGGATGTAAGACCAGTATTCTGGTGGCTACCTGGCAGCAGAACCTGAGTGCAGGAGGATAATAATATTTTTTTCCTTAAGAAAATAGTATTTCCTTATATTATTTTAAAAAAATAATATTTTTTTTCCTTAAGAAATGGTTTGGCTGATCCCTATTATAACTCCATCTAAGGTTATGTTGTACACAGCAATTAGCTTTGGTTAGTATAGTAAAAATAAACTCACAATTTAAAAGTGTCTGGTAAAGATTCTTATTTACCTTTCTTTCTGTAAATCACTGTCAGACATTATCTTTTAATATGTAACACTACTGTAGGTAATATTTCATAAATGTAATAGCAGTTAAATGCACCTAATTTTCACAATAGTCATATCAAACATATTAGGAACCAAGTGCCTTTAAACAAAAGCAAGAGCGAACAATATACTTCACCAAGGAATATTTCAATTTAAATAAATTCCTTTTTGAGAGATCTAAAAAATGAAGAGTGTACCATAGAGCCTGCTTTGCTTACAGAGTACAGAGCACCTGTTTGTCAAAGAGTTGGGCTATTCGTCATACTGCTTCAGATTTGAGAAGCAATGAAGCAGTTACCTAAAATATACCATTACACATACCTATGTCCTTTATACAATTATAAAACAGAAATTCTAAGCTCAGAAACATCATCCAATATTTCCAAGCAATGGGCAATATTGAAAATAAATTAATTACTGTATGGGATAAATTATTCACTTCTTCCTATAAGCACATTCTCACTGCAGCAACAACCATACAGAAGTGACCACGTAAAAGACAAAATTAATTGTAAAAATCAAGTAATGGTTTTTTTGAGAGTAAATTTGGTGTACTAATGGTCACTGAAAATTTACCCAAGGGGAAAATTCAGGGGAAACGGATGAGAAGATCGTGCATCCTGTTTGGAGTGGAGATTGTCTATGTTATATACACCTCAGCATATTTCTTTGATTCAAATGTATCAAAGCAATAGTGAAGATAAGAGTCTCTGCCTCAAAGGCAGAGCGAATGTAAATATTTGAGGTCACTGATTTAAGGTACAAAGAGAAAATGGTAGACTATTGAATGCAACAATCTGTATAGCGTGCGTGATATGAGATTGGATATGCTTATTAATCTTGTCAGGCTGTTTTCTGAAATAACCATGATTAGGCAAGCTGATAGGACCACTAATGTTTTCTTCTCTCTTTTTAGGTAGAATAACATGAGGTTTAATGTGATGAGCAAAAAGTAGGTTTAAACTCTGTAACAAAAGCGTATGCTTTATAGCAGCTTGTTAAAAAGAGCTATCAATCTGATTTTCAGTGATGCTGACAATCTCCAGCTTTCATTTAATCTCCTTCATTTTTGTAAGTGATCCAACCCTTCCTTCATTTTCATGGTCAAGAGATTTTGTCAGTTTTTAAAGCCCTGGCTCAGTCTAAAGCAACAACCTCATTCCTCGTTTCTTTCAAAAGCCCTTTCTACATGGCTTTATTTGTGGCTCACAGAAACCATCACACCCACCTAAAAAAAAAGGACTGTCATGGATCACATCTAGCAGATGTGCCAAGTACAATGACTAAATTGACCAAGTCATTGTAGATGTTAAGCTCTAATGATGCCACATAACCACATCCCAATCCATCCTTTAAAATACCTAAACTATGGGAAGTAGCATCTCTGTTCATTTCCCGTCATGCGCTTTTTTTGTTCATATATCAGAGAGCAACTGTGGGAGTCTGACTTGGAGTAACAAAGAACAGAAAACTACTTGGTTCTTGCTGTAAGGGAATTCTTATTGAAGAGAATTAGAGTGTAAATATGACACTGAATTTCTATTAAATACAGCCAGAAATAGAAAAGATTTTACACTGCGACCAGTAAAATGTCATCTGATTAAAAGACCTGTCATTTAGCACAAAAAATAAGTAACCCTAAGGTGACATTTTTGGCAAGATACCCCATGAACTGTTCAGAACTTTTTGGGTGAGTATATGTTTACAGGCACTTTTTAATGCATCTTTTGTCATGAAGTCAGAAAATGCTTTGTTTAGCCGAGGGAGCATAACATGGTATATAAGCTCAGTTCTGCACCAGCAATAGTATGGAGAGGCAGGAGTTCCAGGTTACATGGTGTGTGTGCACTGTACATATTTCTTTAAAAAAACCTATTGTATTTACCTTCTCTGGTATTTGCAAAGAAAGCTGTACCAATGCTTTGTCTCATTTGTAGCCCTCTGAACAGGAGGCCTTATATACATTAGAGGAGCTTTGTGACAGCTTTCAACTAAGCCTGGTTCAGCAAGGACCAGTATTCCAGAGGAGCCATCCCACTTTACTACCCTGCAGCACAAATTATGGGAAGAGGGAGGTTTGGGAGCTGTGCACCCACCACCACCCACCACAGAAAAGCAAAAAAACCATAGAACAGAAAGACTAATTAGTTTGCTCAGCTTAGCATTCTTATACTGCAGTGGTTTGTGGACACATCAAATGGTATTCTTAGATACCATGGTATTGAATAAATTTTGCTTTAGTGAAAGACTTGAAAGGAAACCTCTTACATATGGCAGATACACAGAAAGTACAATAATTCTAAAGCAGTTAAAAAGTATTGCTTTCCACTACGTGTGTTATGGCACATTCCAATGGCTATTGGTCATAGCAGGATGCATGACTTGAGATAGCGTTTACATTAAAAGTACACTTATGAAACAGTTTTATATGTGTGTAAGGCTACCAGCAGGAGTTGAGAGCATCTGTGCTTCTCCCAGGAATTGCTTCAATTTGCGTTGCAAACCCCATCAAGTTTTCAGTCAAAGTTGTTAGTGCTGTCACGTGCAGTCTGTTTTTACAAAATAGTTGACCTAGATATTTATTTATCCTCTTGAGACTTCTGCTGCCTTTGAGCTGCCTTCTCATCATCTACGATCTTAATCCTAATTCTGTTCAGGGCAGAATTCTTCTTGCACTTGTTTCAATCTATAGAGTTATGTTTTATATATCATGATTAAAAATTTTACCCTAGGCTCTCAGGTTTTTTGCCTTTAAATTGGAAAGTGGGGGTCTTACCTAGGATGGGGAAAGGGAATCAGATAAGCAACTTACCTTTCATTTTGCCTGAAGTGTAGTGTAACAATAAAGCATTGGGCTGAGCGAGCCATAAACATGACTGTAGGTTTTATACAAGTTTTACTAAATGATTATATGAAAAAAAAAAAAAAAAGGACACCTTTGTCTGCATTTGACTTTAGGGTTCTAAATGCTAAAATGATGATGGATTAGAGAAATCACTCAGAAATAATCTAATTTGGAAGCCGAGCAAGTCAGAGTAGCAAAATGCGGTGTTAGCTTTCAGTACATAAGTCCTGCTTGCTCGCTGGCATTCAGTGCAGTTACTCAGTTCTTGCACTTTAATGATGAAACAGGTCGCTAGTTCAGGCTTTGCAACGTATCTGAGCTGTCATCACCCTGGAGATGACAGAGCAATACCACTATTAAGTAGGCTAACAACAGAAAATTTTAAGAACTATACAAAGCCTTCTGCCCATACTTCAGAGCAATTCTTTTATTCGTATCCTTCCGGGAAGCAACCAAAGCTGTGCAGGCTGCGGCCTCTCTGAGGAATTAAGCCACAGTTCTGCACAGACCTCACGTCTCTGATTTGTTCTAACAGGACTTGAGTCTTTTCGTTTCTCTTTTGTGTGGGAAAAAAATTCAAAAAATAAAATAATCATGCTGCTAAAAGCATCTGAGCTCTCTCCAACACTCAATTCACACGTATTAGCCACAACTTAACATTGGTGTCTCTTTTATGTTCCTGACAGTGGTTCCAATGTACTCAGCAGGTGATTTTCAGTGGCCACTGCAGAGTGCTTTGCAGCACATCAAAAAGAGCTTCCTCGGCTTTTTATCTCCTGAGTCACTTGTTTCTGTTAAGTAGAAGCTGAATTTCACATGAGGGCAGATGAGGAAAGAAAAAGGAGGAGGATTGGGGGGCGTTGTGTGGTTACATTTGGTTGCTTGCTTACATTTACTGTTCTCTAGATTTACTGTTCTAGATGAAAATAGAGGAATAACATTGTCTCCACTGTGAACACCTCCTCTGCCCTGAAATCCATAATGGGAATAGGAGGCATTTGGTCCATTCAAATGGAAGAAACCCTTGGCCGTTGAAACAACCAGGAGTTAGGCAGAAAGAAATTCCAAATGAGCATGGCAGTATTTAAGACTAGTGCTGTGGCTTCCTCTACCTAACAGAGCTGTGTTAGGGAACTAGGGCCCATGCCGGGTCCTTCTCACTGGAGAGAAAAACTGGGCACCAAAGAATGGGAATCACCAAGTGCAGCCAAAAAATGAGGCTGAAATTTCAGCCCAGCTGCTGAAGCTGTTGAACCTTAACGTAAGGGTTCTTCACCCAGTGTGCAAGAGCCAGTGAACACAGAGTCAAGATACGTGGTTTTATTTCGGTTACACATCTAACTCAGCCAGCATAACTCTTAAAAAAGACATAGGGTCTTTTATACAAAGATAGCAAGGGAAAACAAGTCACATTAAAATAGCTGATTGATCATTTGCTGTTATATAACAAAAACTTGTTTGCACGTCGCAATTTCTGTCTGGCTGATTATACTTAGGTGGTCTTATAATTCTATATAAAATCTCCTCCTAGAGATGTGATTTTTATTACTATGATTATCTAAGGTAGATAACTAGAGGCTATACCTTCTTCCTATCAGCTACCACTAGGTTACTGGCTAACTTTCTATTCTGTTGGGATTCCAACTGGAGCAATGGCTAACCTCACGACTGGATTTCAGAGCAGGTCATCATGATTGCTCAATTTTGTGCATTTTTAGCTCGTTTGGACATGAAAGCCACCTGAAGCTGAGCATCCCACCTCGTCCCTCTTCATAAGCATAAAAGCTCTTTCTCAATGTGGACGTGACAGAGTTCATTTCACTGAGTTCAGGCAAGAAGGGTTGTACTAGGGAAACACTTGCTGTTTAGCCTTCATACTTTATATAAAACCGAGAAAATTAATTATGTTCTTTCACTTAGGCTAATAAGATAGAAATGATAGGAGAGGTCTAACAGTACCACACCCAGATTCATATCCCAGGTCCATAAATCAGGCAAGTAATGGAGCTAAACTAGTCTCCCATAACTGGTTATTTTTTTTTGACAAGACAGAAAGTGGGACAACATCATTCTCCTGCTTCCTTAGTGCAAGATCTGAGCCGAGAATGTCTTAGACACCAAAACTGAGACAAGGACTAACTGATAAATGAATGATAGAGAGCTAGTAAACTTAAATGACAGCAACACAAGCATCACCAGCATCAGTTGGAAGCTGATCTCAGTTTTGGGTTTAGACAGAAACACTTGTGATAATCTGCAATTCCCAATTTAAACAAAGGGAGCTGTGCCTGGGTGCCATCCAACACTGAGTCCATGCAGAGAAAAACCATGATCAACAGTTTTCATTAAGAACAGAGACCATACTTTTTGCAAACTAAAGCAAAATAACTGTTTCTTTAGCAATGAGAAAATATCCATTATCTTAGAGTTTTGGATCTGAGGGACCTAATTCAAAGTTCACTGAATTAATTAAAAAAAAAAAAAACAAACCACAATTAAAAAAAAAACAACCCAACAAAACCCACCACAAAATATCTCACCACATTGAGTTTTAGAAGGCCCAAGTAGGGGGGCATGTTTATCATAAGGGAACAAATAGCATATAATGAAACTTTGCCTAATTTCCCATCCTAGTTTCTTCAAATTTCCTGTATGTCAAGCAATTTTATTGCTTATAGATAGCTTAGAGTTTGTGCTCCCACCAGACACCCAAATTTAACTACCATTATTAATATGAATGTCAATACTAGTTATACAGCAATGGGAAAGTACAGTTCAGTCAGCATTTTGTTATGGAGGTATATTAAAATGCCTACTGTAAGGCCATGTCTAGTAAATTAAGTAGTGGAAACCGTATCTAGACTGCACATAAGCCTACCAAGGAGGATTTGTGGGAGCCTCATGTTTTGAATTTTGTGGATTTTTCTAGAAATGGTCTCTTTCTTACCCAAACCCACGTATAAAACTTAGCTCTTTCTAATTTAATTCTGCATTTCATTAGCCAGTCCCAAAAATATTTTTAGAAGTCACTTCTCAGAGAAATACTTGGCAAGTATTAGTGGTGGTATAGGAGGAAAGGAGACCCCACAGGCTTCTGAATGAAGCAGAACCAGTTCTGAATGGCATGAGCTACCTTTGCCTTCTGTGAAAAAGCAATCTCAGCAGTTCTATGGGATTTATGCCAATATCCTTGTGATTATAATAAAAATGTATCACAATTACGACTTTCTAATGCACGGCATAACTCAGATGAGGTGAGGGTTTTGTATGGGAATGGGTAGTTGGTTGTGGTTTGTTGGTTTTTTATAGCAAGTAATTTTTCCCCAGTGTACAAATAAGTAATTTAAATGTGGCTGCTCTTTCCATTCTTCAGCTGTACTAATCTGTACTGATTTACACTCCATTCTTGGAATTGCAGATTAAGCCAGTGATTCTCTACTACACAAGTCCAAGATACTCTAGAGAAAGACAGACTTTCAGACTTCTGTGCAATTTACTGTACTGTGTGTATCTTGGAAGGAACTTCCCAGACACTAATGTGTACAAATTATCATATTTTTCAGGCAGTAGAGAGGGTGAAAGAACTAACTGAAACCAAACTTAAAGGAAAAAAACCTATAATTTGTCACCTACATGACGATTTAGCGGAAATTTAGGTCTATAGTTAACTGTGTGATAGCCCCAGTAGTTTCACTGCAACCCAGCTGCAAAGAAAGAGCTTTAATATTGCACTATTAAATTGAGAACTGAACAGAGAGTTAATACTGAGGATTAGCAAGATACAATAAGAAAGGATAGTTCATTTCAGAATTCAAAGAATGGACACATTTTTTTGCATTTTATCCTACATACAGGACAGCCCTGTCTGAGGCACTGATCCTCTTTTGCCCTTTTTTGATGTTTCAGAGGTGCAGGAGAGCGACTAAGCCAGGTAAGCAAAGCAAACAGGAAGGCTTTTTGCTCATGGTTAAAAAGCACGGCCAGAAACAGCTCAATTCTACAAACTCCATTTGCTGAAATGGTAACCAGGCAATTGAGGCTATTCTAAACCACATCAGAGATTTAACCAGCCTGTGACAAAGGGAGCCTTCACTCCAAAGCCAACCTAATGCTAATCTTCTCTCTAACATTTTGCACAGTAGCAGTGGACTTTAGTAGATGGACACTGGATGCTCTCTGTATTATCGCACAGTAGCAATGCAACAAGCTCACAATGTTTAACACAAACACTTCTTTTTTTTCTTTTTTTTTTCCCATTTTAAAGGGAGGTCCAATTCAGAACCGAAAATCCAAGCGTTGCCTGGAGCTGCAGGAAAATAATGAAAATGAATTTGGATTTCAACTCGTCCTTCAGAAATGCACTGGACAGCGTTGGTCAATAACAAATGTCCTGAAAAGCTTGTCATCATAGCAGACTAAATTTTTTACCCATTTCTTTTGCTACTGTGTAGCAAATACTGCATTGTTGCCTGCTGTACTGTTGTTCCTCTCGCCCCCAACCCCCCCCAGTTCCTTCTCTCCTCTTTTTTGTCCCTTTGGTTTTATTTTGTGAGTGTGTGGAAATTTGGTTTGTGGGTGAAAATAAGACATTTTTATTTCACAATGATGATGTTTTCATGGCATTTATAGAGACGTTGAATGACAGGTGATGGGTAGGCTATCCTAAAATATTTTACAACTGTAAATAGGAAACAAATGGAGAATATTTATAACTCAAACTTTTATTGAATAAAAAAGTCCAGACACTATTACTCTGTAGCTGTCTCCGTGGAATTCAGTTTTGAAGCTGAGTGGCAGTTTCATTGGTTTTGTTTTCATTAACCCAAGCCTGATTTGGCAAGTAGCTGCCAAGAATCAGTATTCTCTAAACATGTGGTGAAGAGTCCTGCCTGCACACTAATAGCTATAGTGAGGAAGGATTTTCTTCTCCTTTCTCTTTCCTCTCGGGATGACTGTAGTTAATGGTGCGCAAATATGGGGTTGGGGAGTGAATAGTACGCACCCACATACTTTTGCTTGACAGTGCTACTAAATAAAACCACAAAGAGAACCCCAGGGCTAAAGTGAGGCAGGGAAGAGAACTTAATTAAAAGGAAGGCAAAAAAGCTACCAGAGAAAAGCAGCAGCTACTGGAACAAAAATACAAAAAAGAACTCCTGACATTTCTCAGTGGGTTGGGCTCCATTTCAATGACTGCACTTCCTTTCCAATTGGCTGTAGTTCTTACAATTTTACAATTATTTTTTTTAATGCAGTGTTTCCTGGCTACCACCGACGTGGATAAAAAATGGCTCCATCCAAGAGTAGCAGCACAAAGTATGAATTCACTCTGCTTTTCTCCCTACCTTTAAGGAGGTGTGAATGCAGCACCGTATCGCTTCATCTCAGCTAAGAGTGAGATGAGGAGAGGAAGAAACAGTCTGACAAGATGCTAGGATTACTGACCTCTATTTCCAGCTGTTTTTACTTGTATGCAAATTTCCTTTATTTTATTACTCTATTTTTTCTTTTTATTCTTTATTACCTTAAGTAATAGTCATAATCTCTTTTTGAGCTGGTTATGTGCCAAACTGTCTTTTACTGAGTGGCTTCACATGCAGGACCATCTAACAGTATTGTTTCTTGTGACTTTTTAATAAGTCACGTGGCACGTTAATTATACAGGTTCAGCCTTCTGCTATATAACCCACAGTTACTATACATCTGTTTCTCAGAGATGAAAGTGCTGAGCCAATAACAGGAGAACAGTAACAGCGAATAAAGATGGACTTAACACCTGCACTTTGAGTGACTTCAGAGTTCCCTCAGGCTTCTCTGAGTGAAAAATCCCATTAAAACTAGAACCCTGAAAGAACATGAATATCCCGAGTGCCAGGGTACCACAGCTGGACAAGATAAAGCAGCTTTAATTTCACCCTGTAGAGAAAACAGGTAGCTCCACACATGAGCCAAGGCTCCTGCGCACAGAAGCCCATGCCATGTCCTGATGGGAGAGGGCTCAGTACGTGGCATGCAGAAACATTCTGAGAATTCCCAAGTTCCTCCACTGACCAAGTGGACTTGCTTTTACATGCACTCTAGATGAATCTGCACGGACAAAGAAAAAGCAAAGGCACCAAGACTTCGGTGTGTGGAGTTACAGCCATAAGAGAAGAAACAAGTAGTACGGATCAAACCAGTCTTACAGGCTTGCTGCATCCCAAGCAGTCCCCTTCTGGGGTGGGGTGGATTTTTTATTTATTTTTTTTTTATGAGCCCTAGAGGGAGATAATTTGCAAGGACTTTACAAAAGTGGAAGGAAGGAGCTGAGCTCTGAGCTGTTTCATTTCATGCCAAAATGAATATTGTCTGTCCAGCATTTGGCCAAAGATGACTGTAGTTATTCCTGATTACATTGCAGCATTGCGCTAATGTTCACTGCTAAGTGGGGGGGAAAAAAAACATACAACCCACCCCCAAATACTTAAGTGAGCCATGCGGTCTCACCAAACCATGCTTGGTGCCATCCAGCTGTACTCCCCGCTATACACCAGCTCTAAGACAGCTGCTGCTTCCCTCGATTCCTCAATTCATGGGGCTCGCACTGAGGAACAGTTTTCTTCTGTGTCTCTAAAATAGAGCAATGTCACTGTGAACCCCTCAGTGGTAACTGTGGGTTTAAATTTGATCGCACTGCAATTCTATTAGCTACAGTGGAATTACCAGAGTAAACATTGAGGGGGTATTGGATGAAAACCCACCACAAATCCAGGCTTGAAATGTTACTTTTTACTACAGCAATCCAGCTACATGTAAAATACATGCATTATAATAGGTTTTTACCTTTGTTTTGTATTATGGAGTAAACATTTCAATGTGATAACTCAATGAAAAAGGGAAATGGGTTTAAATCTGTGGTTACATCTTCTAAAATGGTAGAGTAGAAAGTCTGAATGTACGTAAGCAGCACCATTACTGTGCACTTTCTGCGACCCTAAGGCCTCTGAACAGATTTTCTTTTACTTGCTTCTGCTCTTGGAAGAGGGGAAAAAACAGAGCAGAACAAGCTTAAGTGAAGGACACAGCCATCTTCAGGTTGACGTGCTTCACTTCTAGTCATGAGCTGCCTCATTGCCTGCCTTTTCACAGGAATCACATAGATATGGCAGCAGTTCCTCGTGCAGTGAAATACAAATGATCACCATACTAAGTGAAATGTAAAACTCACCTTCACTTTCTGGAACATTATAGAAATTATTCTAGAACATTCAATCACCAGTTGCCTCAAAAACATTCCCAAATCCACTTTTGCAATAGTTGCCTTTGTTTTATTGAAATTGTTTTACATTGCTTTACAGAGGGAAATCTAGCGCTTAAGGGCAAAAGGGAACATAGTTGCAGGGGCCATAAATCTCCTCATGCCTGTATTGTCAGAGATGAAGACGACCAAAAAGATCCAGTCAGTTGCCTCTCCCTTCTGCTGCTATAGAACTGTTCCCAATATATTTTGGGGAGGTTTTCTGGACAAGTAACAGCAGCATATCGAATAGCTGGTATGGATATCCTGACAATTAAATGAAAAACAATTTCCAGCAACCCTAAGCCCTCTTTCTACTGCTTCAAATATTTATAGATAACATATACTTATTTTTCCTCTACCTCCGTAGCTATCATTGAGCCAAATTGTTCATACCGGAATATCATCTACAGTGCTTACAGGGCTGTAAGAATTCCCCTGTGTGTCTTCTCAAAACAAAGAGAAGTGTGCGGGAAATCACTGTGCTGAATGACAGGAACACAACGTGCAGAAAAGAACATCTGTACATCCTTGGGGAGAAGCTATTCGGGTTTGGCTTCTATCAGAGCTCCCTCAGTATCTTTCTGGAGCTGTGCAGTATAGTCTTCAGAAGAGATTCAGGTTCTACACATTTGTTTTCACAAAGCTAGAGGTATTCAGGAGAAGGGAGCACACAACACACCATTCATTCCCAGCTAGAACTCTGATCAGAGAATTCAAGAGAGCCCTCAGCTGCCCAGTCTTTCCAGCCCTGCCAACATTTACCAGCAGCAACTGTACAGAATGGGACTTAGCTTTGCCCTCTGTTGTGGAGGGAGAGACAACTATTTTTGGTTTTCTCTCTTTTGAAAGACCGAAATGTATCTGATGCATTTAATCCACCAACATTGAGCCCGAGTTGTACCATCTTCGGTGCCTTTGCTAAAAAGAGCTTAATCAGTCAATACCCTTCACCAAGCCTTTTTTATAGAAGAGTTCTTAAGGGGCTGTTGCAAAATGGTAATTAAGCAAGTAGCTGTCACATCATTCTGTACTGGAGATAAACAGAAAGGGAAACATTGAGATTTCAAGGTCATACTTCAATAGAATTAACTGTAATTTTTTATACCCTAAATTATGCATATATGTGTGTGCATATGTATCTTCCACACCAAATATATGTATACATATATATATTATTTTTAATATAAAACATAAACATGCACTCACAAACTCCCATACTGACTTCTTTATTGCAAAAAACTCACAAACCAACAAGCAAACCCACATTAAAGTGCACTTCATCCATCCACAGTCTTTTGAAGACATGGAAAAAAGACACCAAAATAGCTTGGATCACAATGCTATCACTGTGCTATCCAGAATGCCTTCAACACTACTTCTATTTTTAAAAGAGACAAAAAAGTAGAACACAACTTCATCATATTTAAACTTTTGTTTAAATAACTGTTAAAGGTTTTCCAATGGGTTAAGTCAGAATAACTTCTCACAACCAGAACACAAAATAGCTGTGGTAACAGGAGCTCAGGAGGCAATCATTAAGGCTTTTGAATAACCATGTATTCTGTACCGATTTGCTGTAGTGTTTCTTAAATCCCCCCTTGCTTGTCATGAAAATAGTTAAAAGTGCAGAACATGATGCTCCGGAATGTCACTCACAGCTGTATTCTGAAATAGCAAAGCAATGCGGTTTTGTTTATTGACTAAAATTAGCTTTCCACTGTCAGGTGGAAGTAATTATTTTACCTGAATTCAAGTCTTCTTATGTGTAGTCTCGTAAGAGGATCTTTGTGATAAACCTTCTGAAAACCTTTTGTAGCACACAAAAATATACTTTGCATCGTAATATATTATTTCCTGTGAAATAGCTTCATTTGAAGTGCATGTATGATAGGACAAACTTTTTCCAATTAAAAGAACATAAGTATTTCCAACTTATGACATGAACACAACAAATATATATTACTTGCAAAAGGCTAGAGGTAAATGCAATTATCATTCAGCTTTTAAAAGCAAGAATGATTCTAAGGAAACTGTGAGCAACAGTTCAGAAGGTGACAACTGCTGAGATCTAAAACAAAATCTTAAGAGATGTCATGGTCTCGGTTGGGACAGAGTTAACTTGCTAGCGGCTGGTGTGGGGCTATGTTTTGGATTTAGGATGAGAGCAGTGTTGATAGTGCACTGAAGTTTTTGGTTGTTGCTAAGCAATCAAGGGCCTTTCTGCTCCTCACCCCACCCCACCAGTAAGCAGGCTGGGAATGCACAAAAAGTTGGGAGGAGACACAGCCAGGAGAGCTGACCCCAGCTGACCAAAGGGCTATTCCAATACCATACAACTTCATGCTCAGCACATAAAGCTGAGGGAAGAAGGAAGGAGGCATTCAGAGTGATGGTATTTGTCTTCCCAAGTAACCATTAAGTGTGATGGAGCCCTGCTTTCCTGGAGATGGCTGAACACCTGCCTGCCCATGGGAAGCAGTGAAGGAATTGCTTGTTTTGCTTTGCTTGCGTCCACGGCTTTTGCTCTGCCTGTTGAACTGTCCTTATCTCAACCCACAAGTTTTCTCACTTTTCCAATTCTCTCCTCCATCCCAGTGGGGGGGAAGTGAGCAAGTGTCTGCACGGTAGTTCCTGGCTGGGGCTAAACCATGACAGAGACCATCCTTTAAATTCTATTGACATCCTTGGCCTGTGATCCTCTGGTTTGTGGTATGCATTCTCCATAAAAAATAGCTCACAAAATTTTTAAAATACTGATACTTTCTTACTACTGGAAAGCTCTACAAAATCCTACCTCTTCTGGCAGCTAAAAACTTGCATGTCCCATAACCCAAGTCCATGGCTATCCAGAAATCTCTTGCTCACTTGTTTATCTACAAGAGGGAAGTCAGATTTTCTAGCTAAATCCATGGGGATGTTCACGTCTCAGCTTTTGGGACATAAAAATGCATCTCCTTGGCCAAATGAAACAACTTGGTAAATCTGCAGTAGAGTATATCTATTTCCCAAATCTCAAGCCCAGCACAGAGTACACTGGCTGGGAGGTTTGCCGCCTCTCAGCTAGGACTCAGGGTAAAGAGAAAGCTCTTGTCAGTGCATGTGAAGAATACTGCAAGCCTCAGCTCATCATTTTGCCTTTTAACTTCTCTCATTGTTAAAATCATTTGTACCTCAGTGTCTCATTTCCCCATCTTTTCTTGCTCTAGAAGTGGCATACTACCAGGTAACCTCAGGAAGACCTGTTTGTTTTATGAAAAAACAACTAACCAAAAACCAGAGAATGAAAACACCTGTGTTTAAATTGTCCATAATGTGACAGGGATTCTCACAACAGTTGTGAATGTTTTGCTGCAGATAACTTTTCAATTCACAGCAAACCACCAAACTCTACATTCCTATCTTCAGCCTCTGTTAATAAGGGGTTTCTGTGTATTGTATTTTTTGTTATTTACCATTATTTTATCATTTTCTGTGCTCTCCTAGACATTGTTCAGATATATAGTGAAGAGTAAGTTTTTATTACTTGAGTTCCAAACACTCTGGAAATGCTCACAATTATAGAGGAGATACTAAAAATATGTCCCAAATATGTCTACAGATTGTCTTGAAAAACTAGTGACAAATGACAAGTTGAAAGCTCCTGCTACTTCACACAGTCTGAAGATCACCGAGCAGCTCTTACTCAAATCCGGAGACAAACAGCAAGAAAATACTCTGCAACCTGTGCATTCACATTAGCACGTGAAAATATGTACCAATACCTGCAAGTAACAGGCATGAATCCTGGCCTCATGTAAGTTAGCACACACACATCGCTTTTGAGAAGCAGCATCAAGTCTGTATTATGAGGAATTGGCCTGGATTCCCAAAGTTCCCCTCAAGCAAGACTCATGCTGAATTTCACAAATAACCCCTATTTATACATGTGCTAAATGGTGTTCAGAAATCACACATGGACTGTAAACCTACAAATAAAGATCTTAGCAGCCAAATTGGATGCTGAGAATATCTTTCTAAACAGTTGAAAAAGTACAATACAAGCACTGCAAAGACAAGAATTAGAAGTTATCCTACAGACAGCAACTTTCCAAAGCAGATCTTGTTCTCTTAGTATTTATTAGTCAGATTTGGTGAGAGCTTATTTTAAGAGATGAAGTAAGATCATCATCAGCATGCTAAAGAAGTCAATCACCTGGATTTTTAGTTCCTCACACACTTTGCTATTGAGTACCTTTTACCTGGGTATTGATCACACAAGAAAAAACACACAAATCAAACCACAAAACCAGTACAGTAGTAACTTTAAATTTCTGGGAGGTATCACTTGTCTGATCTGTCTCACTTTCCTATTCTAAAAAAGCAGAGTCAAAGTAAAGTGAATTACTTTGAAGACACATTAGCTGCCTATGCATTAGATTCCTAACCCTTCTGCCTGCAGCTGAATGCAATGCATGCCACTTCCATTTTTCCAATCTGTGTATATATTGCCTAAACACTTTACTGTTAGAATTTCCATGTATTTAGTAGTCAAAAAAGTTAGAGAAAAAGCCTCTATACTCTCGAATTTGATAGCAGAGAGACAGAAATAATCAAGATGACACTTCAGACTTAAAACAGTTCATATTTAAAACACCATATTGTTCCATAGTGCAACTTTGGCTACTTGATCTCACAGTCAATAACTGCTGTCAATGACAGTGACTTTAAATTATTTTGCTTTTTAAAAGTGGTGCTTTCAGATACTGAATCCTTAGAGTGAAGTTTCCTAGGAGAGATTAAATCACATAGAGCTTCATCATCTGAAAAGAACATTGTATATCATGCACAAGCTCATACGAGTCAAAGTTTACTGATGTAGTTTCAGAAGCCTGTCTATTCACTTAGACTTCATATTGTCTGCAGATGCTGTAATTTACTTTATGGAAAATATTGTCATGCCCTTTCCTGAAAGATTAATCTTATCAGATAATCAAATTAGCTAGAGAGCTATCAACTTTTCTTGTATGTCAGTTTCTGTGGGATCACTTGAAGAGTCACAGGCTTACCAGAGGACCATGGTTATTAAAACCTGACTCTCCATTATTAATTGAATTACAGCTCGTTGATCCATACCTTCCTTTTACCTTAATACAATGTCTGGCCTTGTTAAGAGCACCGTAGAATCAACAGACTATTAAAGATTACCATGTGAGTCAGAGGTGCAAGAAAATTGAATTTTCTAGCAGATTTGCTGACAAGTCACACCTCATGCTTCCCCACAGAGCACTTTCCAATATATACATGACACTGAAAATTTTTAAAATGATCAGCTGTGCCAGAGTTCAATAGTCTCTTATAATCATGGCCACTGATTTGCCTTTCTGATAGTGTAACTGCTGGAAGGAAGTTGCAGGAGTGTAATCTGTCACTACCTGCTTCTGTGTCCAGGTATGGTTGGGACTGCAGGAAGAGGGACCAGGACGGGGGATGGTGACACAGACTCAGGTGCTCCACAGTGCAACTCCCAGGAACCCTTGAGATGCAACTACAGTTTCTTCCTTGTGTAATTACATAGTGCTGCACATTTTGCTCTCCAGTTTCTTTGCCAATTGAACTTTTCCAGATCAAAGTAGGAGTATGCTAGCCTTAATTAATGGTGTCCTGCCTCTTGTGCTACAGGAGCATCAATTAGCTCCTGGTAGTTATTCAAACAGTGAAGAACAAGGGAATTAAAGTTTACTCAAAATTATAGCCTATTCATAAAGCCAAATTTTACAGCTCAGAATGCACTTTGCTTTTTCCCCCCTCGTTATACCCAAGAATCCATCATGTACATGAACAGTTTACACTGTCTAGCTTCTCCAGTACATTACTCACAGGTTCTGTATCTGCCCATAGCTTTTCTATTTTTCATTAAAGGGAAGCTGTTACCATGGGATGAACAAGGTTTGCTTGCAGTCCAGAACTCACTTTTGCTTTCCAAAACATCAAGAAAATGGTTTTCATGAGAGTAATTTGTGAAAAACTTTGCATTTGACTCCCAAACTAGGGTATATTATCAGAGAATATTCTCTAGTTCTTTGATCCAACAGAGCAGTCTAATAGTACATAGCATATGGCAAAAATCCCCACATAGTTAATGTTTTGTCATCTTTATAAAAGTGGTAATTATGGATGTATCTTTGAAGTGATCTAAAATTTCTCATCAGTGTAAAGACAGAATATAGGACTTGGAAGTCAGAGAGCAAACAAGAATACTTTCTCTTGCTGTCACAACTGTCCCTTGGAGCTCATCGCTGAAGAAGGAAAGCATCATTGTAGATGTTGGTGACTTAATGCTTAACCTAGCAGAGAGACAGTTATCCACTTAGAATCAAGGTGCAGAAAAATATATAAAAGAGGAAGAAAAGGCTGATCAGATATCTTACACTTGCCTGAAGTCAATTTCCTGACATAAACAACAGCACAAAGCCATGTATGATGAGGCAGGCATGTGGTGAAATTCATATAGCTGTTAAACCTCTGCAACTTAGGTATTCTTCATCCTTTCTCCAGTCATCAAGTGCTGAACTCCTGATGCTAAAGCTAGAATTACATCACAATGCAGATGCTGATCCTAGCTCTTTTTCTACATTGCACCATGTGTCCAGTATTTAACTCAGAAACAGCACCTGTAGTACCCTTGCTTTCATAAACTGAGCAGAAATCCCTCTGGCATGGTATGTGACAATTGTTGTCGGCAAAACAAAGGTTTACAAAACACTTTCTGGCCTCCCCATGTGCTCTACAGCAATAACCACCACAAAAATAGAGTAAAGCAAATTTGAAAACTGTAAAAGAGCAATGGATGTCATCTACATAGAATCATCCAGGTCGGAAGGGACCTCCAAAAGGTCATCTAGTCTGACCTCCCCACAGCCACAGGGACACCTCCAACTAGGTTGCCCAGGGCCTCGTCGAGCTTCGCCTTGAATATCTCCGTGGAAGAGGCCTCAACCACCTCCCTGGGCAACCTGTTCCAGTGCTCCACCACCCTCAGAGTAAAGAAATTTTTTCTAATACTAAACTGAAATCTACCCTTCTCCAACTTAAGTCCATTACTCCTCGTCCTATCACTGCAGGCCTTTGTGAACAGACCCTCCCCAGACTTCCTGTAAGACCCCTTCAGGTACTGAAAGGCTGCAATTAGGTCTCCCCGGAGCCTCCTCTTTTCCAGGCTGAACAGCCCCAGCTCCCTCAGCCTATCTTCGTAGCAGAGGTGCTCCAGCCCTTTGATCATCTTCATGGCCCTTCTCTGGACCCGCTCCATCAGGTCCATATCCTTCCTATATTGAGGGCTCCAGCCCTGCACACAGTACTCCAGGTGGGGTCTCACCAGAGCAGAGTAAAGTGGTAGAATCACCTCTCTGGATCCGCTGGCAACACATCTTTTGATGGAGCCCAGGATGAGATTGGCCTTTTGGGTTGCAACTGCACACTGCCTGCTCATGTCCAGCCTCATGTCTATCACTACTCCCAAGTTCCTTTCTTCAGTGCTGCTTTCCAGTACCTCATCCTCCAGTCTGTACTGGTAGTGAGGATTGTTCTGGCCCAGGTGCAAAACCCTGCACTTGCTCTTGTTGAATCTCGTGAGGTTCATCTGGGCCCGCCTCTCCATCCAATACAGGTTTCTCCGGATGACATCCCTTCCCTTCGGGGTATCAACAACACGACACAGCTTGATGTCGTCTGAAAACTTGCTAATGGTGCAT
>VZRU01011225.1:18746-34103 GCA_013398155.1 Pedionomus torquatus
CTGTGGTAGTGTGGGGGGGGGGGGGGCAGACTCCAAAAGAAAAAGGCTGTTTCAGAGATGTTTTTATGCCCGGAGAAATAAGAAGAGCCCAAGACACTGCTCCTTCTCGAGCTTCTCCATTTCCAAGGGGGAAGCCAGAGACATCTCCCTGGATTCTGGCAGGGCTGGAGGACTGCGGGGCTTGTGTGGGTCCCCGATGCTGGGGCATTCATTAGGTGTCCCTCAGCCAAAGATTTGGCCTCTGATGACTAATAAGCCAATTTATAAATTGGCCAGTTTATAAACTGGTTGCAGAGAGAGTATCCTGAAAAATCTCACATCCACCAGAGCTTATCTGTGGCACTAATCGCAGATGTTGGATGGCAGCAGCTGTGTTCTCCTTCACTAAGCACCGTGATAAGGAAAGAGCTGATACATGCGAGCAGAAGATCCGTTCACTTCAATGGAACATTTATTGGAGTTAATTAGAAACCCAGGTTCTGTGAGCATTACTGCTGCCCTGAATTTAATTACAGCAGGGGGTTCAGTAGTCGAACTCAAATCCATCAAGATGGGCTGAGTTTGACTCAAGACACACAAGGCACACTAAGAGTTGTGCGAACGTGGTTTCTCAGCAGGTTCAGACTGTTTTTCTGGTCACGTTGTTACTAACCCCAGCATCACACCATCACACGTCAGCGTCTGTTCGCTGCTGAGCACCTGGTCCTAAAGCATAAAAGCAAAAAGCATTAGGCAGAAAAAAAAAATCCTTATGTCTTTCTTCTTGGCAATCAGAACCAGTGGAATATATGATTTTTTCCACATTTAGAAAACAACAGGTTTCCTCCGGGTTATCCTGGAGTGAACTCAGCGTAGGGCCCCGACCGAGCCACAGCAAGTTGAAAAGGCATCTTTCCGCTGACTTTGGTGGGAACCAAAAATTTGCGAAGGAAACGTTGGTCCATCTTTTAACAGCCCAGGAATTTCAGACTGGGTCCTTGAGGGAGTAATTCCTCCATTAAAACGCAGCAGAAATTACAGGGCTGTGTGTTTGGTTATCGCCCATGAAAAGAAGCAGGTGCTCCCAACGTGACTTCCAGACGCTGAAGGAAATGAAGACCCAGCGCAGCCCGTGAGCTCTGGTGAGCAGACTTCACCTGGAAAACATCCACGGTGGGGCGCTCCATTCTCCACGTGCCGTTGAAATGCCCAAGCGGGAGAGCAGCCAGTGCCAGGGGAGAGGAGCCCTGAGCCCCTCTCCGGGCGTGACGTCCCCAGGCTGGCTTTGCCACCCGCTGCACCCAGGCTGAGAACGGTGCTGGCTCCCCCAGAAACCAAGGGGAAACCTACAGCCAACACGGGGAGCAGAAAGGGTGGGGTTGTGGGAATTCATGGCATTGCAACTGGAGAGACACGAATTGTGTTTTTCTTCCCCAAGGCCTCTCTGTAAGGTCACCTCATTTCTGCACGTCTCAGACTCGCTACCTAAAAAAAAGTTCTTAGAACTATAGAATTACGGAATGGTTTGTGTTGGAAGGGACCTTAAAGCCCCCCCAGTGCCACCCCCTGCTCTGGGCAGGGACACCTCCCACCACACCAGGTGGCTCCAAGCCCCATCCAGCCTGGCCTTGAACCCCTCCAGGGATGGGGCAGCCACAGCTTCTCTGGGCAGCCTGGGCCAGGGTCTCACCACCCTCACAGCAAACAAGTTCATCCCCACATCTCAGCTCTATTTCCCCCCTTTCAGTGTCAAACCCTTCCCCTCTCCTCCTATGGCTCCCCTCCCTCGTTAGGAGTCCCTCCCTGGCTTTTCTGGAACCCCTTTAGGGACTGGAAGGGGCTCGAAAGTATCCCTGGAGCCTCCTCTTCTCCAGGCTGAACCCCCCCAACTCTCTCAGCCTGTCCTCCCAGCAGAGGAGCTCCCTTCCATCTGCCCATCTCACAGCAGGATTTCCAGCCTCTGTCCATTAGCCCTGGCCATACCAGCAAGTTGGGGACATACCATCTCCTACCCAGTCTCAGCTCCTGCTGCCCGGTTTTACCCCTGAGTGTGGTTGCTGGAGGGCAGGAGGACGGAGTGGGATCAGGGCTGGCTCCAAGAGACAGACCAGGGAGGTTGAGGGATGCTGCCACAACACTCCCTACCAGCTCCACCATCGCACCCACAGATGGATGATGCTACAGAAACAGGAACCATTGCCATAAAAACATCTCCTTACACCAAAAGGCCAAACCCACGGTGTCCTGCTCGCATCCACCATTTGCCTTTATTCACCACAGTCCTATTTTATGACATAGGAGCGTTTTGCTTCTGGAGGAGACGACGCACCGTTCTCAACAAAGCAAATGGGTTTGCGCCGACTCAGAAATGTCACACACGTTTGCTGGTCCAGCCGTACCTCAGGATGGAGCGTGGGCAGTGGCTGGCTGGAAAAGGGACACAGAAATTAGGAATAAACACGTGCTGTGACCTGTTTGTGACAGAGATGACTTTGTGCCTGTACGGGCTACACCGTGCCAGGAACTAGGTTTAAACGGGACGGACACGGCATCACCCAGTGGTTATTGCTCTGTGGCAACAGGAGACGGGGTTAGGGTCCGGCTGAGCCCAGGAGATGGGAGCGGGGGAGCAGGGCTGCCCTCCTCCATCATCCCTGCTCGGTGGTGGTCTTCTGGGGGAATTTACTTACAGGCAATGGAAAACAAATGGGTTGGTTTTGGTACGTCACATAACGCTGGGCTATGAAAAGCAAAACAAAGGCAAGAACTTCCTTAACCTTCGAAACATCCCTGTTTCATTAGAAACCAAATACATTTTGTCTTCAGTGACTATAAAGCAAAAAGCCTGGGAAATATCACAGGCAGCCCATTCCTTCTCCTGGCCGGCTCCGAGAAGCCACGCTGACGGGAAGGCTCACGTGGGCTGGACGGGAGCCAACACGCAAAACGTTTAGGGGCCCCTCAGTGGATTCAGCAAAAGAAAATCCCATTTAGGCTCCAGCCTCACTCAGAAACTTCCCTCTCAGGTACCTCCAATGGGCCAGAGAGGGCTTTTCTACACCCCAAAATTATCTGGGGGCATCCGTGGATCACACATCACCTGGAACGTGTGCCTGTCTGCATCCATCCATCCCTCCATCCATGCATGCATCCATCTATGCATCCATCCATGCATGCATCCATCTATGCATCCATCCATGCATGCATCCATCCATCCATCCCTCCATCCATCCATCCATGCATCCATCCATCCATCCATCCATCCATCCATCCATCCATCCATCCATCCATCCATCCCTCCATCCATCCCTCCCTCCATCCACCCACCTAAAATGTCCTGTGGCTCCTTTGGTCAGCCAAGGAGGAACAAGGCAAAGCCAAGTTTTATAGGAAGCGCCGTGGCCACGTCTCCGTGCCACAGGTCACAGCAGCCGTTTGTGAAGTCCCCGTGGCCACGCTGGCTCATGGCGCGTGAGGAATTGGCCCTACGTGTTTCATAGGTCTATGGGAAAAACTTTCATTTTCAGGAGCTGCAAACTTCCCGGGCTGGGGGGATTTAGGAAACCTTTGGGCTGAGCATTCAAGGGCAGAATTTCACACTTTTGTTCTCCCCCGGCGGCGGGTGCCAGCAGCCCAAGGTCCAGGTACCTGCCTTTCCGACTGACACCCCGGCCAGGAATGCGGAGGAAGTGCCTGGGAAGGGCGAGGGAAGAGAAGCAGATTTCTTTATAAACTAACAAGCCTCAAATGAATGTTCAAAGGAAATTACTTTAGTTTCTTGCAGAGAAAGCTGTAGGTGAATGTGATTTGATTGCCTGTGAGAGGAAAAAAACAGGAGACGGGAAAAAAAAACCAACCCTCCTGAGAAGGCTTTATAGTGGCGTTACAGCCCCCTGGGGTGAGAGCTGGGAGAAGCAGAGACCTCCAGCTGCAGAGAGACCACGTCCAAAGCAGCGAGATGCAGGGATGCAGGAAGGGAAGAGAAAACTGAGGAGGGATCTGATCAACACCTAGAAATACTTCAAGGGTGGGTGTCAGGAGGATGGGGCCGGTCTTTTTCAGTGGTGCCCAGGGACAGGGCAAGAGCAAACAGGCACACACTTGAACATAAGAAGTTCTACCTAAACACGAGGAGGAACCTCTTCACTTTGAGGGTGGCAGAGCCTTGGAACAGCCTGCCCAAAGGGGTGGTGTAGTCTCCATCTCTGGAGATGTTCAAACCCCTCCTGGACATGTTCCTGCGGGACCTGCTCTAGGAGGACCTGCTTTGGCAGGGGGTTGGGCTAGATGATCTCTGGAGGTGCCTTCCAACCCCATAGCATTCTGTGATTCTGTGAAGGGGGAGATGCAAAGGGCTGGACTGAAAGGTCTCAGCCAGCACAAAGCCACCGGGGACTGCTGTGCCCCCAGCCAGCTCCAACCAGGACAGCCTCCTCGCCCCTCTCACAACCTAATGCCCCTATAAAATGAAGATATTTCTTCATTGCTGTCATGGTTTGGGCGTCGCAGTTGAAGGTAAGAGGTTTCTCGGAGTTTGAATGTGAAAATATATGAGGTGGACTCTTAGCGGGCACAAAGCAGTGGAGATGAATACTCTTGGACACAGCCACACAGGCTGACACCAGCCAGAGATCCAGCCTGGCTGACTGGCCGCCCGCGAGGAGGATTATATTAAAAAGGCTTTTAAAAACATGAACAATAAATTTGCCACCTGGGTACAATTTGCGGGTTCGGGTATTTGTTTAGGTCATCACATACTTTGCCTCAAATGAAGCAGCCTTAAAGTAGCGCGATATTCTGCCTGACAACCAGTAAGGCCATAAATGGAGATAAATTAACAAGAGTTCAGTTCAAACCAGACCCAGGCGTTGCGGTTTGTTTGGGCTCCTGCATCCTGCCGGCTCCACCGCTCGGCTGCGATTCGGGGGCGGAAAGTCTCTCCCCGCCGTCCCGCCGCCAGCTGATGCTCAGCCCCAGCGGGCTGCGCAATTCTGTCTCTTTTTAGCTTTTTACAGCGGGGTGATGAGCTAACAGGGACCTCACATCATTACAGAGGAGGATGCTCTGTCCGGGATTAGAAAAAAAAAACCCCACGTTTGATTGTCCAAAAGGAAAGAAAAAGTGTGCTTCCCTAAGCCTGTTGTAGCTGTTCGGTTGGACACCGGCTGTAACGGCCTCTTACTCATTAATTCTGTCTTCACAGGCACAGAAATAGAGAAAAGACCTAATAAGCTGCCTCACTCAGGCAGCGAAGAATATTTTCCTGTCCAAACTTTTTTTTTGCCAAGTCCAGCAAAGGGACTTCCACCGTTTCCTTCGTCAAATCCTTCACGGGATCAGAAACTCTTAGGGATTTCCACCCCCCGCCCCCCCCTCCAGTATCCGTTGCTGTCAGCTTGGATTTCATCCCTGCCCGACAGCTCGGAACCGGCGGGGGGCTGCGGGCTCGG
Source organism: Pedionomus torquatus (assembly GCA_013398155.1). Classification (NCBI taxonomy): domain Eukaryota; kingdom Metazoa; phylum Chordata; class Aves; order Charadriiformes; family Pedionomidae; genus Pedionomus; species Pedionomus torquatus. The sequence continues at coordinate 24,176 of VZRU01011225.1, forward strand.
TGGGCTGGAGGCTGTGCGCCGGCCCAGGAGGACGCGCTGCCAACAGATCATTTCCAGATGAGTCATCGGGAACTGATGCTCCACAACGGCAGGACACGGAGAAACCTCTCCGCTGTCAAACTCCGCTACGTGCCTGCCCCACCCCAGCTGTAGTTGAGGAGCCATCACGATGCTGAAGGCTTTCTGTGGCATTTCAAGAGCACTACACATCTCTCCTCCTTCTTCTTCTTCTCGTCAGACACCACCTGATTGGGAAAGGAGATCTAACTAGAGAGCTGGCCCTGCTCTGAGGCAGAGCTTGTGTCCAATGACCTCTAGAGGTCCAGTCCAGCCTCACGAGCCCTGTGATTCTTCAGGGTGTTTCATTAGTGCGTGTTAGAATCACAGAATCATAGCATTGTCTGGGCCAGAAGGGACCTTTAGGATCATCCAGTCCCACTGTCAACCCAACTCTGATAAAAACCATCACTAACCTGTGTCACTAAGCACTGTGTTGACCCATCTTTTAGATCCCTCAGGGGATGGTGCCTCAACCACTTCCCTGGGCAGCCCATTCCAAGGCTTAATAACCCTTTTGGGGTAAAAACTATTCCTAATCTCCAATCTGAACCTCCCCTGGCCCAACTTGAGGCTGTTTCCTCTTGTCCTGACTTGTCCTTGTGTTTCCCAAACACCTTTCTGAAAAAAAAAAGGGTAAAGCTTTTAGCACAGACAGCAGCACATCTGCACTACGCTCCCAGACTGAGTTATCCAACATAAACTAACCGTGTAACTGTGAAATCTTTCTCTAATTGAGCCTTTGTGGTGAGCATCCGTGGGGGATGAGGGTGGGGAGCAGCAGGGTCCATGGCCCGGGAGCACCCCATTCTGCACTCTGCTGCTTCACCACCTTTGGGCCACCACTCACTGGAGACATCCCAAAGCAACCAGCACCCAGACCCACCCACCCATTTCTGAATGCAAGCGAAACAAGGGGGAAAACACCATCTGCAAATAACCTCTTTATCTGGCTGCAAATTAAAACCCTTGCGTTGATGCTGGACAAGAAATCCAGAGAGATGTTATCTTGCCCAGAAGGTTACATTGACCTCTGGTGAAGAGGATGGTGCCGGTGGGATGCTCCGGTGGCCGTGGCGTGGCCGGGCTGTCCCTCCTGCGAGACCCCCACCCCGTGCATGGCAGCGTGGGGCTCTCCAGAATTAGTTTTACAGTTCTATTATATTATTATTACTATTATTATTATTATTATTATTATTATTATTATTATTATTATTATTGTTGTTGNTATTATTATTATTTAGGAGAACAACAGCATGCCTATTGAAGCAATTCTACAAAAGCACAACTGGGAAAAATACCTGGGGATCCATGAACTCAAAACCTTCCTGGAACACACATTCCAGCTATTCATGCTTCTCCCGGGACGTTCGGAACAGGCACGACCGACTCCGCGGCCGCGAAAAGAGAAAAGTAAATACCGACCCGTGCCAAGGATTTGTGTTCACTCTCCCTCGGCAGCAGCGCCGAGAGCTGTGAAAGTGCTGCTGAAATTAAGATATGGGAAGAAGCAGTGGAGGGTTCCGGGGTTAAACTAAAGAAAAAATAATGCCATTGATGAGTTTTTTCCCAGACCGTGCCACGGCGCTGTGCGGCTTGAGAGCAGCCACAGGCCACGCTTAGAAAAACCACCGACAGGTTGACGTCAGCTTTGCTGGGGAAAAATAACAGGCTTTAGAGCACCGTTAAAATTTAAAGCCAACCAAGAAAAAAACCCTATAGGATCTTCAAAGAGACACGGTAATTTCAAAGGCCCGACAATTCATCTTTCCTGCACGTTTTATGAGCTCCCAGAATTGGTGGGATTTGTTTGATCTTGTGACACCTCACCTTGCACGCCCAAGCATCCACAGAAATACCCTATTTTTTTTGCCAGCCAAGGGTTATTTTGCATGATATCTGCAAAAGATGAAATAGTTTCCTTCTGGAGGAACACCGTTAGCTTCTCCTGCTCGCTGGTGGTGTGTCCAGATGGGACCTCAGGGCAACGGTGGGGCAGAAGAGGATCCTCAGGGTTTTTCAGACAGATCCATCTTTTGCTTTAACCACCAGAGGGTGAATGAGAAGATTGGGCACCATTTCTAACCCCAGCTGCCTCTTTGTCCTGGAGCTGGATGTTTAACCATTTGATGCCACAGTCTCACTCATTTCTTAGAAAAACTATTTATCCTGTCACCAGGGACAGCTTTGGAAATAATGCTTGCAAAAGGACCTTGGTTAGAAGAGGACATGGGAGTTATTTTCTTAATAATAAAATTAAAGTTGAGGTAGAGATGCAGTGCCAGGCAAAAATTTCAAATGCTCTTGACATTTGCTTTCCACGCTCCTTCAATTTTAAGCAGTTTTTTCTTATTTTTTGGGCTCGTAAGATTTTTTCACGCCACAGCCAGGTCGTGCCTTTTCCTAAGAGAGCCAGAGGAAGGCTGAGGAACACCAGGAGCTGCACGTGTTAAAGGAGAAGTAGCAAGATCAGACTCTTTACTAGGTGGAATCACTGATTGTCCTCCTGGCCACTGGGGAGGATGCCAAGCTGCTCGTTGAAATGCCATTCCCACCATCACTGCTGGGACGTTTTCTACTGATGTCACTGAATCAAAGTTTTCAGATGTTGTTAGAGATGGTTTTTATACAATATTACCTCACAGCCTTGCAGGTTCTTAAATAACATTTATTTACTTGAACTTCGAGGGCCAGTTCTACTCCGAACCGTGCGACGCAGCTCTCTCCACCTAAATGCGTTGCCCAGATGTGGCCGAAGGCAGAACTCTGGCCTGGCCCATGCAGTTTCTTTCTGAGGAACGCATTTCTTTCTTTCTCTCCACTTCCTCGTGCTCAGCTAAAAGTCGGACCTATTGCTCCCCGTGATGACAAATCCTTCAAAATGCTTTTAACGTTTGTCTCAGGCTCAGCTTTTCCACGTGCCAATAACTGCGTACTTGGAATGAGGGGGGAAGGAAAACGAAGTCACTCTTTGTGCAGAATTAGCTTCTTCGAGGAATATGCTCCAGAAGGTCACCTAGTGCAGCGCTCTGGAGAGAGCAGAGGAACATCTTCTGTGGCAGAGAGAGCAGAGGAACATCTTCTGTGGCAGGAGCCTGCAGCTTATTAACCCCATCCTTATGTGTCAAGAACGTGATGATACCAGAGGAAAGGGATGGACAAAGATGTCCTTGAACTTGATGTCGATGCACGTTGTCCTCTGCAGCCACCACCTTCTGGGTCCCAGCCTGGACCGTGCCCATCTGAACCGTGGTTTCAGTCCCCAGGAAGAATGTCCAACGTCGAAACCCGCTAAAACTCATCTTGTTTGACTGAAACCTATTCATGCAACCAGCCGAGCAGGTACGGGGAGGGTGACGAGGAACCGGAGGGGATAACTTCATCGCCCACACAGCTCCAGCTGAAAAAAGATGAGCATCTACACCCCGAGAGGACAAAGCTGGGGGGAAATCCAGGCAGGTAGGAGCTGTGGGCGGGCGGCTGGAGGGCCTGACAGCTGAAAGGAGCCGTGATGGATGGTGTTGTAGCAACAGTCACTGCGAAAGCAGGGAAGGAAACAAAAGGAACAGGATATGGCTGTTTAAAGGAGGTTGATACGTTACATTCCTGCAGGCATTTATGAATTCCTGCTTATGTGCTGGAATACAAATATTGGCAATTACTTTCATTTTTTGCCTACTCGGTGAAGTTACTGCCCGTGTTCAGGGTTTCTGAGTCCGTGCTGTCGCATTCCTGCCACCTCCGAGTGTGCAAACACAAATTCAGGGAATACTAAGAGGCAAATACAACAAGAGGCATGGTCAGTTAAAAGCCCAATCTCCAGTTGTTAGGGCAATCTCGAAAATGGTATCTGCGTGCAATTTGCCTGCTTTTGGTCTCACTCGGTACCCAGGAGACTCACTCCCAGAAATGGCAGGATTTGGAGACCGAAGGCATTTGAATTCTGGCCTGGAAGCCTCAGTCCATCTGTCTCTTTACAGAAACCAAAAAATGAGGGCTGAGCTAAAGCCCAGGACACCAGCAGGGAGTTTCTTCATTCCGTGTCACTGTCACTGAGATTCATTTAATGCTCCTGGATGACAACGACGATGATGATGGTGATGATGATGAATGCTTACTCTTCTGTCTAGCTTGAGCAATTCACGGCGTTTCACCTCGAAGTTCAAGCAAAACAGTTTTTTGATAGATTTTTTTGGAAATGTGATGAACTCAGGAAATTGGGAGGGTTCGAACGATGAACTCAGGAACTCGCATCCAGGATAAACACCACCATATATGCTCTGCCTTTTCCATTTAATTCTAGGGGTTGTTTCCTTCAGCTTCCCCAGGGCAGTAAGCAGCCGTGCTGGGACTGGCTGTGTATTAGCGGTTGTCCCCTGCGGTGCGAAGATGCTTGTGCCTCCTTCGATAGCTTCTGCCAAGCTCTTGGGAGTGATGAAGAGGCTGAGCAGAGGGAGGAAGCATCTAGGCTGAGCTGAGCTGTGTGTCTTGTGTCCTGTTCTCATGCCTGACGTGATTTTATGGGTGTTGCTTTGCCCTTGCCATGAATTTATATGAATTTACATGAATTCACACCTTGCAGCACGCAGCCTTTCACGCCGCACGAGGACTGCTCACCCCACGCAGGGGGATAAGACATCACAAGGCTTATCCCCTCATTTTGTAACATTCCGTTTGTCCCTCTGTCCCTATCGGTTTAAGGCTGTGGGACATTCTGGAATGAATGGGGAAGCTTTGGTGAAACCCACCTCCAGGAACCTCGGTGATTACGGAGGCTTAATACCAGCATCCGTGGAACTCAGCTTTTCAAAAACAGTTAGTTTGCTGAACTTATCTCTGGATGATAAAAGGCAAACTTTCCTTGACCTGCATAAATTTGGAACATTCAGCTTAATTTTCTCCAGTTGTCTGCAGCCTGGAGCCGTGCAACACCCAAAAGGGAAGCATCGATATCACCGGAGTCAAGACTCGGGGTGATAAATGCTGAAACCCCGACGGGAGGCTGGGGACCTCCGCTGCCGAATGGGTAAAAGCACTTGGTTTCTGCTGGATGAAATAATGATGCTAAAAATGTACCGAAGTTGTTTGTGGAATCTACCAGCAGCTGACATCTGTCGTGATTTCACAAGAAAAAAAAAAATACAAAAGCTCAGTGTTTCGCTGCTCGGTGAAGTGACTCACCCCGTGCCAGAGGTTTTGACTTAGTTCTTCCAGGCACCGCTTCTGACGGAAAATCAATCAATTTAATCCCATAATGGGAACAATTAGCCTTACAGAAAAAGCAGGTCGCTTGTAATCTCATCTTCTGCTTACAATATTATGCCAATATTTCTTCTTATTTTCTCAACTGCTGCTCCTGGGTCACGTCGTGGTGCCAGCCAAGAGGTTACAGCTCACGAAGAGCCAGGGTGAATCCTGCCCTCATTGCCAGGAGGAAGAGAAGTCACGGGGAGGAGACTATGCACCCCCAAAGCACACAGACCTGCTCCTCACATCTGGTCAATATATTCTGGGCTTGCAACGTCGTGGGTGAGATGGAAAGGGCCGGAGCATCTCCTGGGATGTCCCCAGTGGTGGCAGGGTCCACTTCACTCCGTCCGGGCTCCTCCGTTTGGTCTCACTCTAGGAATTTGAGCCAGGAGTAAGATTAGAGCCAAGCTGAGGGGCACTTGCTCATCTGTTTGCTCTGTCCCCTGAGATGGTGCCATGGTTTGAAGAACCCACCACAATTCATAGTCATTTGGACAATTATTCTATCACCCGGTGACCCCTCCCTAACCAGGAAGGGGAATCGGAAGAAACAAGGAAACCTGAGGGTTGAAATATAAACAGATTTAATAGAGGGAGACCAGACAATGAACATTACTGGCACTAAGGAAGGAATATTGATCCCAACACCCATATAAAATACACCAGGGCTATCCCCAGCCCATTCCATCGCAGGAAGCTGTGCAATCCCACACGGACAGCAACTGTGGGACACTCTGAAGGCTACAGTGTCAGGGGGAAGGGAAGGACTCAGGGCTCTGGTCCCAGGGCATGGAGTTGTCAGGATGGCAGCCACCAAGGGAGAGAGAATTCCTCAGCAAACTCCAATTTCTATTGGATGTGATGTTCATGGTATGGTGCCCAGGCCTCGCTCCTCCTCATTCCCACACCTGGGGAGCTCAAAAACACCTTGAAACCTGCACGCTGGAGCTTAAGACCTTGAGACCTTGAAACTCACATCCCACAGCTGGCTATAAAGTAAGTTTTTTCACCAATTCAGACACTAGAGTCTTCTAAAAGTACAGTTTTCCCAAGCATTAGAAAAGAAATTAGTGCTGTGTTGCTGAAACAGAGACCGAAGGACAGTGGGACTAAGAACGGGATGAACACGGAGCCAATCCGTTATGGAGCAACATTGATAAGAAACAGTAAATGTAAAATGACCGTGTTTTGTTTGTAAACAATGTGATGGAACATTCTGTGAGGTTTCCATGAGCCCTGAGGAGCTGCCTTGTCCTTCTCCTCCACAGCCTTCCTTGAAGATGCCCTCCATCCAGAGTGGTCCGTGCTCCCACAGGAGCCGGCCACGCTGTGCTGTCCTTCCCGGTGTTCTCCTCCAGGAAACCCATCTGGCTCTTATCTGCTGTTTAGTCTGCGACGTCCGTGAGGTAGGATTTATCCTTGCCCTTCAGCGGGTTGCGAAACCCCAGCTGTATGAAGCTGTGCTGGATGGCTGGTTCTCCGATGAGCAACGTGTAAAATCGTCTTGTTAATCTTTGCCAGAACTGAAGAATTAACTGTGTTTTGGGTCGGGCCCTGCTGCATTTTACCCCTTCCACACATCTTATAGAATCACAGAATGATTAGTGGAAGGGACCTTAAAGTTCATCGAGTTCTAACCCCCCTGCCCTGGGCAGGGACACCTCCCACCACCCCAGGTTGCTCCAAGCCCCATCCAGCCTGGCCTTGAACCCCTCCAGGGATGGGGCAGCCACAGCTGCTCTGGGCAACCTGTTCCAGTGCCTCACCACCCTCACAACAAAGAAGTTCTTCCTAAGATCCAATCTAAATCTTCCTTCCTCTAGTTTAAAATCCTTCCCTCTTGTCCTATCACCCCACTCCCTGACCAAGAGTCCCTCTCCAGCTCTCCTGGAGCTCCCTTCAGATCCTGGAAGGCTGCTCCAAGGTCTCCCTGGAGCCTTCTCTTCTCCAGGCTGAACAGCCCCAGCTCTCTCAGCCTGTCCTCACAGCAGAGTGGCTCCAGCCCCCTCATCATCATCATCCCTCCAGTGCCACCCCCTGCCCTGGGCAGGGACACCTCCCACCACACCAGGTTGCTCCAAGCCCCATCCAACCTGGCCTTGAACCCCTCCAGGGATGGGGTAGCCACAGCTTCTCTGGGCAACCTGGGCCAGGCTCTCACCACCCTCAAAAGAGAAAGGATTGAAAGAGAAAGGATTTACCTTGGTCATTACTGCCAATCTATGTCTGCTGAAGAGAATCAAAGACAGCACTGGCCCTGCACAAGACAGTTGCTCGGGCACAGTTTTCTCCATGGCCATCCTACAAATCCCAAAAGCCTCGGGAGGCAGCTGGCTGCTCACCTGAAGGTGATCGTGGAACAAGAAATTCTCCTGGGCCAACGAGGTTCCCTTCATTATCCTAATGATTTCTATCACAGCTGGATTCTTCCTCTGTGGGACGCTTAGATCCACACGATAAGCTTTTTAGAAATGATTTAGACAAACAAATGAATTCAACAGAATTCAGAGTGACAGCTCCCAACGCTTGAGCATCTGCCAAGGAACTTTCAAAAGCCAAAATAATAACTCAGATCTGAGAGATCCCGCGAAGCCTATAAATTAAGCAATCCTTGGGAAACCTGCAGTTAAATCTGCCATGGGGTTGAGATTTGCCTGGCCTTGATCCAAATGCTGAGCGTCAAAATTAACTGTTTTCACAGGATGTTGGGTTTTTTTGGGATATTTCGGATTTTTGTAACTGCTATGTAAAGAAAGAAACTGAAATCCCCGAAGAGTCTGTTGTAACGTGAACCCCGTCGGGTTAGGAAGGCACCAGAAAGGAGTCCCTCAGGCACATATTACATCCAAAGGCGTGTGAATGCATCGGAGGGTCGGTTAATACTTTTCTCACTGGCTTTCCACGTGAAGCATGGACCGGCTGAATGAACCCTTCTTAAAGCTTCTCGCCGTTTAATGGTTTGTACCCGTACCAAAGAACTGCCTTCCCACGCTTCAGGACTGACCATCAATCTGTGTCTATCAAGCCATTGATGAACGACTGACTTCTAATAAGAAGGAAAACACTGAATAAAATGTTCATAACAACCCATACATCAACTTATCACCCTTAAACTCATGTGAAAATATCGGAGGATCTCATTTCTACTTCCCGTAGACCCAGCCTGCTGCTATAGAGGGCTCACGGATAACTTCAGCCTCCTGAAACTGCTCTAAGGAGAAAGAGCCGTAGTCCAGAAGGTGGCAAATTGCAGAGCAAGAAAATCCCATGACATGGAGAAGAACTGTCAAGCTGTAACGATGCTTGGAATCACTCTCATGTGGGCAGATGCTCAAAACCAGCCTTTCAGGGGTCATTATTGGGCCCCCCCAGATAAGTACGGGACCTCTGCGAGACGCTGGGGGGGTGGCAAATGGAAAACCTGAATGCTTATTCAAAAAGGGACACAAAGCTGAATATCCATAGTTTACCCAGTCGGTCTGTGATAACAAAGGAAGGAAACTGAGAGTGTCACCAGTGGCAAAGGAGAGCCAGAATGGAATATTCAAAACAGAAACAAAGAGGTGATAAGACTTGGGGGTGGAAAAATACTGGAAACAAACACCGAGGAAAATATTGAGGGCGGGGGGAAGATAAAGCGAATGGGGTGATGAGATTGAATTCATGAACACGTTTGACCTCTCCTTTGAATAATGTGTGGTCTTTGTTAGAGCTCACTATAGGGTTTCAGCACTTGGCAGGAGAAGGACCGTGTTGGAGATACTGCAGCTTAGCTGGGAGTTCAGGCTTGCTCCCGCACCGAGGCTCGGGTCATCTTCTGTTGGTTGTGTTGAGTTTTGCTCCAGAAGTAGAACTTCAGTTAGTTTTTGGAAGTGACTTAAAATATAATCTAAAAAAAGAAAAAAAAAAAACCTCTCAAGTTATCAAAGACAAAAATAGGAACTTAGGAGCTTTGGTTGAAGTGAGAGTACGATTGGGGCCTTTGGAGGCTGCGAAATCCTGTTGGCTTTGCTCAAAGAAAAGCAGATGTGAAAAGGTGTGAGGAGCTGGAGGAAAACGAGGCACCTGTGAAATGTGGAGGTCTTGAGCTGACGGTCTCATTCCCCAAATCCTAGGAAAAAACATCTATCGCTGATAGAGGGGTGCCAAATTAATTCCTGATGGAGTCCTGAAATCTGAGGGCTGCTCTACATGTGGACGCTTCCCACCAGGAGAAATTCTGCTGCAGACATTTTTACTCAAGAGTAAAACCGCTTCAGTTCAGTGCATTTTGGAATATAGTTATTTACTGTATTTTGGAATATATTTAGTCTCATTTGGAATAACCACACCTACAAATTTATACCAATTTGGCTAATTCTAATTACCCAGAGAAGCTGTGGCTGGAGGGGTTCAAGGCCAGGTTGGATGGGGCTTGGAGCAACCTGGTGCGGTGGGAGGTGTCCCTGCCCAGGGCAGGGGGGTTGGAACACGACGATCTTGAAGGTCCCTTCCATTCTCTTGATTTTATGATTCTGACTCTATTTTACTGGAGTAAAGTTTTCAACAAGCCTTGAGTTGCGTGAGGGGACACCTGGGCTGAGCATTCCAAAAGCCGTGAAGAGAAGGCACCTGGGAGGCA
>VZRU01011225.1:45641-59637 GCA_013398155.1 Pedionomus torquatus
TTTTGGGAGAGCACTAAAAACGCCGGGTGTTTTAGGCTGCCTTCCCGGAGCAGAGGCTGTGCTGTGTGTGCACGGTCTCCTCGTGCAGGGTACACACCACCGCACTTTTCTGGGCATAAAAGGAGCTGTGAAAGCACCAGTGCTGGTGACATCCCCAGCAGGCTGGCTGCTCCTGCATGTGTGTTGACCTCTTAGGGCTCCTTCCTGCTGAGGATGCAGCAGCGATTAGGCGATGGGTAACCCACAGGGAGTGCAGTTGGTGGATCTGCTTCATCATTAAAAAGGGCCAAGTGCAAGGTTTTGGTCAGGGTAACCCCAAGCACAGATCCAGGCTGGGCGGAGAAGGGCTGGAGAGCAGCCCTGAGGAGAAGGACTTGGGGGGTCTTGGTGGATGAGAAGCTCAGTAAGAGCCATCAACGTGCGCTGGTAGCCCAGAAAGCCCACCCACACCCTGGGCTGCATCCCCAGCAGCATAACCAGCGGGGTGATGGCTGGGGGGGGGGATTCTACCCCTCTGCCCCACTCTGGGGAGACACCCCCCCAGCCTTCAGTGCTGCCTCCAGCTCTGGGGCCACCAACAGAAGGACATGGAGCTGTTGGAGTGAGTCCAGTGGAGGCCGTGGAGATGCTGGGAGGGCTGGAGCCCCTCTGCTGGGAGGACAGGCTGGGAGTTGGGGGGGTTCAGGTGGAGAAGAGAAGGCTCCAGGGAGACCTTGGAGCAGCTTTCCAGTGTCTCAAGTGCAATATCTCCAAGGGCAGGGCAACAACAACCGGCAGCGTCGGTTAACGGGTGGCTGGGAGTTCCCATCGGTGCCGCTTCGCTGCTGGAGAAAAGTTGTGGCTTTGGGAGCTCGGCAATTCCAAATGAGGCAGGATCCTTGTCTACTTGAAAAAGTAAAACCTTTAGGGGAGCTTTAATAAAAATATTTACATTTCTTTAAGCCTGTGGTGTTTGCTGTGGGTTTGGCTCCCGATGCCACACACTTGACCGCTCCGAATGCGTGTTGAGGTTGCTGTCACCCTGAGCACAGGCAGAGCTCTTGGGGAACGGGGTGCCCTGCAGGGAGGGACACCCCGTGAGCTGCCAACACCGTGACTCTGTTGCAGAAAATGCTGTATTTAAAAATGTCGTGCGGCGATCCTGGCTTGGCAGTGGGTTCTCTGTGTGGATCTGAAGCAAGTAGGACCCTTGCACGAGGATTCAGACGCAGCCCCGACCCATAACCAGGCTTGTGGGACGTTCTCTGACATGTTTGGTGTCAAGGGCTTTGTGCAGCTGTGTGTTAAGAGAACTTGGGTTGAAGTATTTTAAACACCATTCACTGGAATATAAACTTTGGGTCTGACAGGCATTACAATACCGATTCCCAAGCTGCCGTGACACCGATGCCGTATCTCAAACTAATGAGTTCTTGGAGCGTAGCTCCATTTCAAGCCCTCACTCATCTCTACGGCTAGCAGAAAATGCTAATAGGAAGATACTGCCAAAATAATTTGAAATAAACCAGAATCTAAAAATAGGAAACAACTAAGAGCCCCAGTTATGAACAGCTTATTCTCCAGGGGAGCTACAATCTGGTTAAGATCAGTGCGGGGAGAAGAAAAATCCATCAGACATCTAGACAGCATTGAACAGACAAGAACAAAATACAGCTGTCCTGGGTCAAACTGAAAGTCTGTTAGTTCAAAAGCCTGCTGGCAGCTGAGACTGTGGGGCAGACAGTGAGGGAAGGGGAGAACATGGAGATGCTTCCTTGGTTGAGCTTCTGGTGGATCTGGTGGTTTCTGAGAATGTGGAGATGCTTCCTTGGTTAAGCTTCTGGTGGGTCTGGTGGCTTCTGAGAATGTGGAGATGCTTCCTTGGTTGAGCTTCTGGTTGACTTTCTGGTGGCTTCTGTGGCTGCAGAAGGACCCTAATGCTTGGTGAATGCCATGTTGTCTTACATGGGTTCCAAGAACACATCAGGACAAAACATGTGCCAGTGGAAAAAATGAACCTGTTCTGGGTTGAAACGTCCTGTGTCAGAGGTTTAAAGCTAATGTGTGCTGTGCTCAGAAACACCTCCCGTTGTTTGCTCTGAGCCGAGTCACTGGGAACCCGGGCAGGCAAAATAGCCCGGCTGGAACTATTGAAGAGCAAAGGGCAAATGCTGATTTATTCTGACAACACAACAAAAGGCTTAATTCAGGCTGCCAGTTCTACTTAAAAGCAAAAAAATGCTCCTCAGACACCTTCGTGTTCGTGTTTCAGTGGTATCATGGCTGTAGTCACACAGGGAGCGGTGTGATGGGTCCACGTTTGGCCAGATGTCATCTGCCTCTTGCTGGCCGTTCTACCAGCCTTGTCCTGAGAGCACCAGTGCCATCCACCAAGAGCTTCGGTGGTGCAGGCAAATCTTCTTCAAGTTCCTTATGAAAATAGAATTGGAAGCACCACCCTGGGGAGGTCCCCCTGCAGTGATGCCTCCAGCAGAAGGACATGGAGCTGTTAGAATGGTGCCAGAGGAGGCCCTGGAGATGCTGGGAGGGCTGGAGCCCCTCTGCTGGGAGGACAGGCTGAAAGAGTTGGGGGGTTCAGCCTGGAGAAGAGAAGGCTCTGGGGAGACCTTCAAGCCCCTTCCAGTCCCTAAAGGGGCTCCAGAAAAGCTGGGGAGGGACTCCTGATGAGGGAGGGGAGCCATAGGAGGAGGGGGAAGGGTTTGACCCTGAAAAAGGGAAGATGAAGCTGAGATGTGGGGAAGAACTTGTTTGGTGTGAGGGTGGTGAGAGCCTGGCCCAGGCTGCCCCGAGAAGCTGTGGCTGCCCCATCCCTGGAGGGGTTCAAGGCCAGGTTGGAGGGGGCTTGGAGCAACCTGGTGTGGTGGGAGTTGATCTGGTGATCTTTAAGGTCCCTTTCAACCTGAGCCGTTCTATGATATGAGAGGGAAGTGTGCGTGCTTCCCTTTCTACAAGACTGGCTGTTCAGTTATGGCCTCTGATGGTTGGGGAAATTGTGGACACCACAGAGCAGACAGAGCATTTCATCTCAAACCGGCTGGTTCATTAGTGTCTGGTTGTCCCCATGCACCAACGTAAGCTGTGTCTGATGAGGGGAGCGGGAGGACAGAGCAGTGATCCTGTAGCCTGGATCTTTTGAGCAGGGTGTGATGGAGCAGAGACCCACCACCCGAGCCAGGGGATCCCACCCCTGTAAATCAAAACAAGCTCAAAGCACCATCACACCCTACGTGCGGGGAGAGATGAATAACCACAAGTCAGTCTCGCTGTACTTTCTCACTGGAGAACCCACGTGGTTGGTTAGTGGAGCGTTAGCAGATGCTCTGGATGACTGAAGAGGAAATTAGAGGGCAAGCTCGTCGCTATTAAGAGTTTAAACAGACGCAGTTACCTGTCCTGCCCGTGCCTTGCATCTTTTGATATTATTGCAAGAATTAAACCCACATTTGGTCTGATGTACATGGAAATGGTAATTTTTCCAGAAACTCTTTTACGTGCTGCAAGGTCGGTGTTACGGCTGACCACAGGCGGCACCTGGACCTGTCATTAGTTCCTCAGGAAAGACGTTAGGAGTTTTATAAGGCTCTGGCATTCCTACAAAACCAGAAGGAAGGAGTTGTGGAGACTTAACGAGCCGCAGGATATTCCATGCGGGGCTAGAAAGAGACAGGTCGTTTGAATGACGGTCAGGAAAAACTGATGTCAAACGTAACCTCTCCGCAGGAAGCAATTAGGGTGACTGCCCTCGTCTCCTAATTACGCAGTCAGCCAAAGAGAGCCTTCTGTGTGCTCTCCAGGGGCTGCCTCTCGCAGCTTGATTTAAGGCCTGCAAGCTTTAAAGGCGTCTGAAGCATCTCTCTTGAAGGAGGGTATTGCGTGATTTTAAGCAGGAAACAAATCTGGAGAGAAGACCTGCTCACACGGGGACAGGAATCTCTTGATTTAAGAGAGCATCTTCGTATGGGATGGCCCTTGGAGAAGTAGGGCTGACCCAAGAGCCCTGGCTCTGACATCCAGCCTCCTGTAGATGCTGTTGGCGTAGGCAAAGCACGTGTCTTCTCCAGAAATAACTATTTCCTTTATCTGCTGCTTATTCGAAGAAATCAGACTTTTAAAATACTTTTAAGTAACCCTGTTGTTTTTCCCTGCCTAGATTAACCCTGGCAGTAAAGCAGCCATGGCAAACCTGTGCCCAGGAGATATTATTCTGGCGATTAATGGAGAGAGCACGGAGAACATGACGCACCTCGAAGCACAAAACAAGATCAAAGCCTGCATGGACCAGCTACTGCTCTCCCTGAACCGGTACGTCCTCCTCTGTTTGATGTGCTCTTGGGTCAGCTTTGGTTGGCTCTTCTGCAGGAGCTCGTGGCTGGCCCGTGGGCAGACGTGTCCCCAGGCTCATGCTCTTGGTGCATCCTCACGCTCTGTGTAGTTGTTCTGCAGAACAGTAACATGAAATTATTTTTTTTAAAGATCCACACTGCAAAAATGGGTTTGGTTCATTGATATGAGTGAATTATCATTCGTACCTTGCAAGGCTTGTCCAGGCTGGGTGAGCTGGGTCACGTCCTTCAACCCAATGGAGATTTATTGGCTCCAGCAGGAGTAGCACTGGGATCTGAATCTCCTTTGGGCAAAGCCTCCCACTTTGTTAACATCCACCTATCGTTTTCCTAAGCATCTATTCAACGAATATGCATTTTAAGGTCCTGCCAAAATTATGGGGTTTAGAATATTTCAAAGCAAAACAAAGGCTTTGGGGTTTTTTTTTTGCTTTCTGTTGGAAATAATTCTGTAGCTGAAGGTTCTTAATAGAGATCACAAATTATCCAGGGTAAACGCTCCTTATAAGGTTCACAAGTGACTGATGTTATCTGTAATTGATTTAAATAAGTTTATACAATTTTCCACTTCAGATTAAAAAGGCATTTCCTGCTATAAAGAGCTATCACTTACTGTTTATACTTCTCTTGGAAAACACGTAGTTTGGGGCTGGAAGCCTGGGCAGCGGTGAAGGAGCGCTGCCCTACATGGAGCCTCGGTTGCTCCTCGTGGTTCATCCCGCAGTGGTGTTTGAGCTGCCTGGCCAAAGCGGAGTCCCCTGAGCTCAGCCCGTGCCGTAGGGATGGTGTGGCTTCAGCATTAGGATAGAAAGAAAACAAGAAAACCCTTCCTGCAAGTGGAATTTCTCGAGGAGGACTGTCTTCTTGCCTTCCACTTGGAGCAGTTCTGGGGAGACTGGGTGGTCTTCTACTCCAAACTGGGGCTGTACCCAGGGCAGGACAAGGGTTCCCTCGCGAACTGACAGCAGGCTGGTGGAACCCTCCTTGGAAGAGGTTAAAGTTGTCGTGACAAAAGTTTTTTTATGAGCTGCTGTGGTGGTTTGGCAGCAGAACAGCTTCAGCAGGAGTTAAAGTTGTGCTGCAAACACCTTTCCCCTGCAGCGCGGCAGCAATTTGTTCTTACGTATGAGAGTTTCTCCTGTGAATTTATGGGCTGAATTCCCACTTCTACACCTCATTTAGCCACCAGTATCAGCTGGTGTCTTGTTTGTTGCCTGAAATGGGACCCTCGTGTGCTCCTCCATGGGAGGCACATCGTGTGTGCCCAGCTTTCTGCTGGTGTCCAGCTGGTCTTCGTGGTTAGGAAAGGAGGCTTGGAACTTGCTTGTGCCCTTCCAATCCCTGAAGGGGCTTCAGGAAAGCTGGGGAGGGACTCTTGGTGAGGGAGAGGAGCCCTAGGAGGAGGGGGAAGGGTTTGACACTGAAAGAGGAGAGATGGAGATGAGATGTGGGGAAGAACTTCTTTGCTGTAAAGGTGATGAGACCCTGGCCCAGGAAGCTGTGGCTGCCCCATCCCTGGAGGGATTCAAGGCCAGGTTGGAAGGGGCTTGGAGACACCTGGTGTGGTGGGAGGTGTCCCTGCCCAGGGCAGGGGGTGCCAATGGATGGTCTTTAGGGTCCCTTCCAACCCAAACCATTCAATGATCTGTCCAGTTTCCCTGAGACTCAGAAATGTTCATTAACAACCTCAAGGTGGCCGGGATACTGCTGTGTGGAGGACTTCTGGCAACAGGAGGGTCTGTGGCTTCGGGTGGGGTTTGCCCAGCTACAGCTACCAAGGTGGATGTTTTTTAACTGTGGGACCTCACAGTGTGCCCAGAGGAGCGGTGCATTCTCTATAGCGGGTGTTGCCAGTGATGGTCCACAGCCTTGCAATAGTGCAGGGCTCGTGGCTGAGGTGGCCAGCAAGAGGATTGCTGGGTTTTTGTCAGGTTTGAAAGCCTTCATAAGTGCAGATTTTAAAGGCAAAGTAAATGCTTCGGCTTCTGCGAGCCAGAAACGGGCAGGAGCTGGTGACGGTGAGGAGCCGTGTGTGTGCTGCTCTCGGGGAGGAGATTGTGCTGTTGGGTCAGTTAGGTGGCTCCTCTGAGAGCAAACACACCTCAGCCATGCCTAGAGACATCCATGGGAGTGGCTTTTCTTCTCAATAGGAAAAATTGAATAGTTTATATTTTTTTCTACAGTAAGGAAAGCAGCTCCAGTAATGCTTTATTAAGTCTATTTTTAGTTTGGCCAAAGTGAGTGCTCGGTGACATGGCTCTTGGATCTCTCTCCTGCTTCCCGAGTGACCTGTTGGATGCAGACGACCCTGCCCAGCCCTTAGTCATTGCTGGAAGCGTGTCTGGGGGTGAGCAGATCCCTGCTCTGGGACTAGCTTCCTGGAGGTCACCCTGACCTGGGGCTGGACTGCATCCCGGGGCAGGGACGGGGGATTTGTGTTGTGGCTTTTGTACACGTCCATTCAGTGCCATTCCTCACAGCTCTGGACCCCGGGGACCCTGCTGTGAGTCTGAAGCCCAGGAAAGCCCCGTGTCGCCGAGCCGTGCGTCAGTACCTTCTCCTCCCCTGGGCAGAAGGATGCTCTCAAGCAGTATCCTCCCTCTATGCTGCCCTCAGCAAAATATAGTTTGCAAATCAACACGGGGAGATCTTTATTTTTAGTAAGTGTGTTTGTCTGAAATGTATTTGAAATGACAAGCTCGTTTATTTTATGTCTGTACTGAAGACGTATGAAATTGGATGTTTTACCAAAAGAGGCTCCCTCCTCTGGAGGGCAGGGAGCTGGGCAGCAAGCCTGGCAGCGAAGGGCTCCCAGCCCTCTGGTGCCCTTTGGGCTTCTTCCATCCCCTGCCCTTTCTCTGTGAACCCTTGGCATTATGTGTTACCGAGACACAGAACAAGGCTGGGTTTGTTTGCAGACTCTGGTCAGTAAAAGGCTTTTGATGAGAAAGTTCAGTAGGAAAATCGGAATGGGGGGAGTGGGGGGAACTTGTTGGGGAAGAGAAGGGCGAGGCGCCGTCTGGTCTCGTGGGGTGTCCGTGGACCGATGTGGTCCCTCGGGGTTTCAGAGGTGTTGGAGATGCAGAGAGCCCATCGCATCTGATGGGAGGAGATGCTGATGATCAAATTCATTAAGACACGGATACAGCGTTGGGGTAACAAAGAGCCAGAAGGACTGATTGCTTGTGGGTGGAATAAATAATTCGAGCATAAAACTTTCCCGTGCAGGCAGTATCTCTACCCTGTACTTGGGATGGAAGAAGTAAAATAAGTGGGTTTTCTGTTGTGATCCAAACTTTGGCCACAGTCAGGCGTGACCGTGTGGCTGGACTGCAAATAGATGGGCACGTCTGGCGCCAGCCCAGCCTGTCATTAGCAACCTCGCACTGGGTTGGATGGTTTCTCTCTTACCCAGAGCTGGTTCAGAGGGAAAAACTTCTGTTTTCTGACAGGGACAAAGGATTCAGCATCTGGATTCGCATCTGGATTCTCTGTAGTGATGTACATTAATGTGAATGAGTATTTGTGTGCTAAAATCAATATTATTTCTCTCAATCAACCCTTTCTTATCTTGGAAGACAGTTGGTGTCCAGGCAAGAGCTCACAGCAAGCCCAGGGCCCAGAGGTAACCAGCTCGACCGTGCAGCCCGCCCTCTTCTTGCTTACGTGTTATTGTCTATTTGCTTATCTCTTCTGAAGAAAGCCTTCCCAGCTCCTTTGAAGGGCACTGCTCCCAGAGGAGGGAAACGAAGCTGGTGAGGGGTCTGGAACACAAATCTTATGAGGAGAGGCTGAGGGAGCTGGGGGTGTTCAGCCTGAGGAAGAGGAGACTGAGGAGAGACCTTCTCGCTCTCTCCAACTCCCTGAAAGGAGGCTGCAGAGAGGCGGGGGTTGGTCTCTTCTCCCAAGTTCCAGATGACAGGACAAGGGGGGATAGCTTCAAGTTGCGCCAGGGGAAATTCAGGTTAGATATTAGGAAATATTTCTTTCCTGAAAGGGCTGTCAGGTATTGGAATGGGCTGCCCAGGGAGGGGGTTGAGGCACCATCCCTGGAGGGATTCAAGAGAGAAGTTGACTTGGTGCTCAAGGATATGGCTTAGTGTTGGGTGGTGTGGGGTTTATGGTGTTTATGGCTGTTGGGTTTTTTGTGGTTTTTTTTGTGTTGGTGGGGTTTTTTTGTTGTGTCGTCGTCCCCCCCTCCCCCATTGGTTGGACTAGATGATCTTAAAAGGTCCCTTCCAACCTAGGTGATTCGGTGAACGTTAGTATCACTCCTGGTTATGCTGCTTGCCCTGGCTGTTAGGGAAGACTTGTTACTTCAAAAGCGGATCATGCCTCAAATAAAAGCAGCTGTAAAGTTGGTTTGAAGCTGTGCTTTGCTGAAACCACTGCTTGAGAACAGAGGGTTGAGCTCCCAAGGGACCTGGGGTGCTGGACAGGAGACCTTGTGGCATCACCGACGCTGCTCATGCTGGTGCACACCATGGGAAAGCCCTTGGCAGCGCTGCCCAGACCCTCTTAACACCTCTCTTGGCTGCACCCCTGTTCCCATCAACTTAGTGGGTGTTTTCTCCCCAGTTTTCGTGGGTCCCATTTCGCCCTGAGATGTGCAGGGCTGTTTTTGGGCAGCAGCAGCACGGAAGCCTTTCTATTCCCAAACGGAGCGGAGGAGGAAAATCCTCTCCAGCTCATGAAAGGAGCTGGTTTCTGTAAGCCATGCCCTGCTGTGAGGTGGGAGGCATTGCTCAGGTGTCCCTGAGGGCCTTCAGGTCCTGGTTAATGGCTCAGAAACACAAGGCCAGGAGTTTAGGTGGGCTTTGTAAGGCTGGAGCAGCACCTGGGCTGTGAGGCGAAGCGGTGATGATGCTGATGAAGGCTCAGAGGGACGATTCAGGATCAATCGGATATTCCAGCATTGTCTGCTCAGCTGTTGAATCCCAAGCTGGGGACTGCTCGGCTTCACACAAGGAACTTGAACAAGGAACTGCCAGACAAGCTCAAAACCAAAAAGGAGGACTAGAGAGGGTGGAAGCAAGGATGGGTAGACTGGGTGGAAAATAGAGAAACTCTCTGAGCAGCTAGGAACGAGATCAGGCAAGCAAAACCTGGGGCAGGGGAGTTGGAACTTGATGAAGGTCCCTTCCAACTCTAACCATTCTAGGATTCACTTGGCTTACTGGTATATGCTGGGGAGGGTGAGGGCAGGTACGTGGCCGCTGGCTGGAGAAGATGCTGGGTGTTTAAAAAGCCCCGTGAATTATTACTCGTAGAAACGTGGTAGGGAGATCTTGGCATTTAGCCACAAAATGTATGCATTTGACCGACAGCCAAGGATTTCGGAGTTTTAAATAATGTGAACGTGTGGTTAAGGGTGATCACGTGGTGAAACTTGGTTTGGTTTTGGCTTTTGTTCTTCTTTTTTCTTTCCTCTTTTTCTCACTGTGAAGTTGTCTCAAAGTTACACAAACGAAGGAATTCCTCATCCAGCAAGCAGTGTGATTTCTGGCTCCTCCGCTCCAGGACTAACGTGTTCGTATTCCTGTGGGATACAGGGAGGAATTCACACGTGTCGGGAGACTTTTTTTTTTTTTTATTTAAGAAAAAAAGGAAATTTGATGCTGTTCTTCCCAATCCAATCTAATTACAGCCCTTTTACTTTTGGGTAATAACCCTTTTGCTGTGCGTGGGGCTGGGTGGGTACTGGAGGACTGGCCTGACCCCAGACACAGCCGAGGACCAGGGGGTTGTTGTGTTTTTTCTGACCGGGGCAGAAATCCTCAAAGGTTCATCTTTGGTTCCTCCTGCCTGCAATAAATCCCCGGCAGCAGTTTCTTGTCCCTCCACCTGGTGTGCCCGCTGATGGAGCAGCACCGCTGGGCTCTTGCCTGTGGAGGGAAGGGATGTCAGAAATGGGAATTATTCTTTTTAAACAGCGGCTGTGGACACCCCTGCCCAGCTCAGGGAGCTGCTTTGCTCTGTGCAACCCTGACAGAGCAAGGATAAAAGGCTGAGAAGGAAGCAAGAAGCAAGGCAGTGTGCCTGGGCTGGGAAAACCCAAACTCTGGACCCACAACGTGGGTCAGATTTGTCCTTGCATGCTTGAGACTGAGTGACCCACGGAAAGTAGTGGCCCAAGTGCAGAATTTATAGCCGTGAGCTGTACCCTACCTGGGGGGGGATGGATAACCAAACCCTGAGGACAAGAAGTGGGCACAAGGTTGTACATAAGAAATTCCATTGAAGAACAAGGAGGAACTTCTTCACTTTGAGGGTGGCAGAGCCCTGGCAGAGGCTGCTCAGAGAGGTGGCGGAGTCTCCATCTCTGGAGACATTCAAACCCACCTGGACACGTTCCTGTGGGACCTGCTTTGGCAGGGGGTTGGACGGGATGATCTCCAGAGGTCCCTTCCAACCCCCTATCATTCTGTGATTCTGTGGCCCTTGCTTCCCATGTGCAGAGCCCACACAGACCATTACGGTCCTGCCGAGTCTGCTTGGACAATCTGAGATTGAGAAATGAAGATTTTCTACTTATTCCTGCCCTTTGTGCAGAGATGGAGCTTCTCTGGAAGTTTCTATGGGAGAGAGCCCAGCGGTGAGTCTGCTGCATGTGTAGCCCTGAAAGTCCCTGGAACCTCACGTAGCTGATGTTCTCCCAAGCGCCCTCCTCCCGCCTCCCCCAGCTCGTGGAGGTTTTCTCGGGGTCCGTTTGCTGGGAGCAGCACTGCTGGAAGATGGGAAGGATGACAATATATGATGTTCTCAAGTTTCCAGTAAAAGCACAACTGGAAAAGTGAATCACAGCTTCCTCTCTGGAGCTCCTCGAGGACTAATAGAGAGGAAAACCGGCAGCTTTCCAAGGCCTGGATACACAGTGATGGCTTCAGCCGAGAGGAATGAAGGAGGAGAAATCCTGCAGCTTCTCCTTTGCATACCCTGGTCGAGCCACCGACCCTGTCCATCGGAGCACTCGGCCGAGCTCAGCGCCCATTCACCTTGCTCAGTGGGTAGAAGCCCTACCTCAGGCTGCACGGGATGGATCCATCACCTCGCAGTTGTCATGGTGATGTCTACAGTCCTGAGCAAGTAGGAGCATCGGCTGTTGCTGCTTCTGGACTCAGTTCAGCTCCTAGAAGGCTTATATCAAGGATAAAAGCCGGTGGTGACCACAGTGTGCCATTGTGGGAAGTGAACAGCGTTCAGGGGATGGTCAGGAACCTGGAGTCAACCTCACCCCAGAAGGTCTATACACGTTGGGGTGAAATCCATCCATGATTCTGGAAATTTCCATAGCTGTCACCCCCTTACACCTGAGTGCGTACACGATAGCAGATGGCAGCAGCATCCCGAGCACTAAATGTTAGATTATGAGAGGATAGAGAAATTAGAAATTCAATAAGATCCGGGAATTCCTGCAACTTAAAAAAAAAATCAGCTCTACCAATGGAGAGAGTAAGACTTGCAGATCATTACCAGGTGAAAAAACATTCTGGTAAAGTATGTGACCATGTGCAAGTAATCTTTTGAGAATGACGTTGAGTCTTTTAGAAAACAAATCATGGGATAAAAGGTGTCTGCAACTTTACTTTTTTAGTAATGTCTTGTTAACGGTCTCGTTTCCCACGAAGGTCCATGTTGAAGGCCTACCACTGACCTAGGTCAAGTTATTTTTCTTAGGATTGTCCCAGCAGCCGTTAAAATAGAGTAGAGCCTTGTTAGTGCAGGGTAATGATTTCCATGTAGCTGACTTTAATCCCCTACGACAGATCTGAAAACACTTTTCCCGTCCTTGGACCATAAATTAAATGACTTGGAACATTTGAGTGCAACGTTGGGTCTCTTACCCACTCCATCAGAAAAGTGTGATTGGTTTTTTGCTGTTGCCTAAACACAAAGCTGTGACTGTTGGTCGTGCAAACCTGCTGCCGCGGTGGCTTAGGGGGGTCCTGCTGCTCTGGGGGTCTCTTGGCCCCCCATGTCCTGAGGAGTACAGGGGACCGCTCTGCTGCTGGTCCCACCAGGACGAGGGCAGGAGGTGAGCTCAGGGCATCAGCTGTGCTCCGTGACTGCCTGGGCCGTTGTGCTGTTGGGTGCTCCCCTTTTAATTATTTTTTAATTATCTCATAGCCCTCTGTTCCCATGGAGATGAGGGTAAAGCATCAACGCTCATCAAACTTACGACTTGTGTTTCTATTCGGTGAGGCTGGTCTTTCTCCCAATTCTCTTTGCTTGGTCTTTCAAAATGGCAAATAGAACCTAAATTATGCCCAATCAGCTTGATTTCGGAGTATTTCAAGTGGAAGCCACGGCTGAGGTGAGCCTGGCTTTGCTCAGACCATCGCTGGAAGCTCTATGGGACTGCGCTGCTTAAACCAAGAACTTCTGGTAGCTCTGAAGAGCTGATGGTAAAGCCTTGAGCGTAATCATTAAAAGCACTAATTAGGAATGGGCTTCCACACACAAACGTAACGCTGGCTGTGTCTTTCGTTAAGTGTGGAGGTGAGATTTTTGGAAAACACAAGTTTAGCCGCTTTCTGGTGCAGCGGGGGTGATCTTTGTTCATTTCAAATCATTCAGGTTGGAAAAAACCCTCGGGATCATCGAGTCCAACCCTCAGCCCCAACTCTACGATGTTCTTCCCTACACCAGATCCCTCAACACCACATGTCAATGACTCTGAAACACGTTCAGGGATGGGGACTCAACCACCTCCCTGGGCAGACTATTCCAGTGTCTGACCACTCTTACTGGAGAGAACTTGTTCCTGATGTCCAGTTAAGGGTGTATGGGGAACTGGGACACTCCAAGTAGAAAGCACCGGCAGTACTGGTAGCCAAAAGCTGTAGCTTCAAGCAGAGAGAATTTACTGCTATGACTCTTATCTTCTGCGGTGAGAATCACTTTCTTGGTTCTTATTTACTGGCAAGTTGAAGTCTTCAGGGATCCTTTGAGCTGCTCTTGGCATGTGGGCTCCAGAGCTTGAGGGAAGGGGAATGTCGTAACTGCCCCGTCCCAGCGGCGGTGGGAGCACACATCGGGCTGAGTCAGCGTGGGGAAGAAAGCACGGAAATTATAACCGCGGTCTCTGCCAATGTCATTAGGCATTTTCATTGTTCTGGGCCTCCAGATGAAGTTCTCAATGTGGAAGCAATATCCACAGCACTGGATCGTGGCAAAAAGCGAGGTGGGATTGCTGGGAACGCTGCCGTTCCTGGGAAGGCTGGTTTCCTTTGTCCCACCAGAAACAATCAGGAAGACCAGCTTAAAAAAGAAGGATCCCAGCGTGAAAAAAAGAGAATTATTATGGTAAAGATTGTTAATTGCTACAAGGCATCAAGCTGTGAGGAACAGCAAATTCTTCCCTCTTGAAAAAGCTATGGCGATTGTAGCGAGTAGTGGTTTGGAACAGAAAAAAAAAAAAAAAAAAAGCCCTTTAAATCTTCAGGAGATGGATCCAAAGTTTGTTAACACCAGGGGGAATCTCTGCTTTTGGTAAGTTTTGGATCAGACACTGAACCTGGAAAGGTGGGCTGGTTGAGATGCAGAACACCAAAGGTAAAAAATTCACCTCAAGGGTTCCAGGGTTAAAACAGAATCACAGAATCACCTAGGTTGGAAGAGACCTTTTAAGATCATCTAGTCCAACCAATGGG
>VZRU01011226.1:350-10927 GCA_013398155.1 Pedionomus torquatus
TTCCCTGACCCTGACAAAAAAAAAAAAAAAAAAAAAAAAAAAGCCCCAGCAGCAGCGTGTTCCGGCCAGGTTACAGCACAAAGAGCTCCTCTGTCTTCTGAAGAGCAAATCCTCTTGCGTGGGCCCGTGGGTGCTGGAGGGGGGGTTTGTTTTGCCGCACTCCTCAGCCTCCGCAGCCCGGTTCTCTCCCCAAGAAAGAGCGAGGAAAAGATGTAATTGGCGGTGGCAGTGAATTTTGGAAGGTTAATGCTTTACATCCAGATGCAAATACGCCTTTTGGAGCCTGCTCAGCCTCCCCCCCCCTCCCCCAGCCGCAGGCAGCTCCCGTGGCCAGGCCCCCTCTGAGCAGAACCGTCCCCTCCATCACCTGGGACGGTCTTGCTGTTGGGAACCCTGATGGCTGGTTGTTTTTCAGGCAGCCCTGACGGTGTTTGGGTCTCACGGGCGTCAGGGGGACGGGCTGCACCCAGGAGAGCAGCAGAGGTGCATCACCATGAGCTGGGGGTGACACCTTAGGGTGCTGCTTGCAACACCCCCAGGGTGGCCGGAGACATGGGCCACAGCTGCAGCCCGGGCACAGCTCCCAGCCCGTCCCTGCAAACTGAGCCAGGCGTGTGCCCAAACACACCCAGGCGCACCCCAAAGGGCCAGGGCACTTCCCCATGGCCACGATACCTCGGTGGCCCCTGGGACAAAAGTGGCAGAGGAAGGTCCCAGCCAGGAGGAAGGTCCCAGCAGAGCATGGTTGTGACTAAACTGCCGCGTTTCAGGCCAGCGTCTTGGGGAGACTGCAAGTCCTGCTGTGGCATAGCCAGGAGCAGAGGAGGGCAGAGGTCCTATTTGTCAGAGCTGGGATGGGGCTTGGGGATGGGATCGCTGCTGCCAGGCTTACAGCTTCTTCCTTCGCTCGGGAACCACTTTGTCCACTGGAGCTGGAGAAGGACTCTTGGTCAGGGAGTGGAGGGACAGGACAAGGGGGAACAGTTTGAAACTAGAAGAGGGGAGATTTAGATTGGATCTTAGGAAGAACTTCTCTGGTGTGAGGGTGGTGAGGCACTGGAAGGGGTTGCCTGGAGAAGCTGTGGCTGCCCCATCCCTGGAGGGGTTCAAGGCCAGGCTGGATGGGGCTTGGAGCAACCTGGTGTGGTGGGAGGTGTCCCTGCCCAGGGCAGGGGGGATGGAACTGGATGATCTTTAAGGACCCTTCCAACTCTATTTCCTATTTCTCTGGGGAAAACTTCAGATGTTGGGTGTCTGGTTGCTCCTTTTTCTGGAGAAAACAGCCCAAGGTGGAGCTTCCATCTTACTTTGCATCCATCCCCCAGCTTCACAGCCCACACTCTGCCTTCCCTCCAGCTGACCCATCGTGCCTGCATCACCCCTGGGACGGGCTTCGCAGTTTAACCCCTGTCCTTTCTTCTGCTTCAGCCAGAACATTGCCCTCCCCGTGCCAGGCTGTGATATGCCTAAGAAGGAGCTGGGGATGGCTGGCTGCAACTCCGGCAGCTGCGACAGCATGGTCAGCACAGCCTCCAACCACTCGCAGCAGGTAAGTGACCCTCTTGTGCCCACCCTGGCCACGGCAGGGGCTCAATTCACCCCTCTCAGCAGCTGAGAAAGAATTTTGGTCAGAGTTCTGCTCCTAAGCACCCTCCGTTAGTGCTTTGGAAGTGCCTGGGGGCTCTGTTACAGCATCATGCCCAGGGCAGTGCCAGGACCAAATTAATTCCTGCCCCAAAGCGCTCCCAGACTTTCCATCCTGCCACGTGTGTGGCAGCAACCAGGAGCCTGAGCCCCCGCAGGGTCTGCTCGGGGAAATGACACCCGGAGCCCAGGGCTCCTGCCTGGCCCAGAGCTGCGCAGGCGGATGGTGCGGGAGGAGCCCAGCAAGTTCCCCGGTGAGGGATTAGACCAGTTGGATAAACTGGGTCAGACTGGCTCCAGCAAGGGTGACTTCACCTGGAAAAGACCACGAGCCATGCTCCTCCCGGCTGACAAGAGATTAATTTCCTAGTTAAGGCAGAGGTGAGTGTGGACCGTGGGTGTAGATGTGTAATTTTTCACTATCTGTCCATTAAAGCTTGTTTGTCTCCAAACACTGATTCCAAGATTGATGGACTAATTACATCCTGTCTGACTTGGAGCATAATTGATATGTGCAAGTGCAACGTTCAGTCCTGAACAGGTTTTCCATCTGATGTATTGCCAACCAGAACCAAACCCTCTGAAATTTATTAGGGATGGAAAAACTGGTTGCAATAATGCATGGTAAAAGATTTGGATAGGTGTCTCTGCAAAACAGCTCCACCTGGGACAGTTTCTCCTCTGTGCTTGTTGATCTGATGCACCCTCCATCCTTTCCTGCACTTCAGGTTTTTTCATGATGTATTCCATGTGTCACCTCGTTACCTGGCACTTCTACCACAATTGTATCTCCTAAGACTTGAGACACGATAAAAAAATTAAACAGGAACTTGCTGGGGTATGAGTGGGAGAACAAGGAGAGGGACCACCACCCATAGAATAAACCTTCAGTATTTATGACATTTAGATGAGCTCCTAAGATTCAGCATCACCGATGGCTGTACCCGTAGACCACCCACGTTACCCATCTGCTCATAGTTCAAAATAAATGAAAGAACGTCTCCTTAGAGGCCAAGTTTCCAAGTTAAGAGTAACCTATCTTCTGATACTCATAGTAGAGTAATACAAAAATGACCTTAAGTAAATATCTATTTATAGGAAGTTGTTTAGGTTTCTGTAGCTGTCAGTACCAATTTTTGAACAGTCACTGGCCCGGTTTCCTGGCCAGGAGCTGTCACAGGTCTCTCCTCGACTCTCAGGGCTGTGAAGAATATCACACTTCCATCTCCTACCTGTGCTGCTGCTTTCTTTTCCAGAGTGATAACAGCTATGACTACTTATCTGTGGAAGAGAAAGAGTGTTTGATGTTCTTAGAAGAAACTATTGGCTCACTGGACGCAGAAGCAGACAGTGGGGTCTCTACCGATGAGACTGACCACGTGGAGCCCTCCAAGCAGCCCAGGACGTGGCCCAAGAGAGACTCCATTCCCCAGGGTAAGCTTGAAGCTCCAGCCTTCTTTGCAAAGGGGCTTGCAGGCAGGCTGGGTTCCCTTGGCAGGCGGGGAAGGAGCGTTGCCCCAGTTTTATTCACGTGGTAAGCTAAAGCCAGCTTGTTTTCATCACGCGTGGTGGCAGCAGGCAGTGAGACTGGCGGGGCACCAGCTGCATTTTTCCACTTCTCACAGCCAGGAGCTGCCTGGCAAGGTCAGCAGAGCCACGGGGCAGAGCATCTTTGGTCACACTCTGAACAGGCTCACGCAGGTTGAGGAGGCTCTTCATTCACCCTGTGCTGTCAAAGCCAACGTACCTGGCTTTCCTAGCTGTGGCCAGGGCAAACTCTGCCACAGTTTGGTGTCTTGACCTCACTTCTCTCCCTTTGCCCAGATTTAGAAAATGGGGCTCCTCGTCTGAGAGCAGGTCTGCAGCGTGCAGCTGAACAGAAGAGCGAGAAGAGCATCTCCACCTTCTCAAGCTCGGCTCCAGCAGCGGTTCCAAGCCCAGGCTATTACAGTCTTCCAAGGAACATCACCGTAGCAGATGCACAAAGAGCAAACAGAGCTTTTGACAGCAGAGCGACTGTCTGCGTGGTGGAGGACCCAGTGCCAGCAGGCAAATCTTCACAGGACGTGGCCAAGGAGGACAGGCTTGACCAATCCAACACAAGAAGCCAGATGAAGTCCCTGGAATCTTTGATTATCCAGCCTCCAGATCCCTTCCAGGATGACCTGGTGAGCCACGAGTGGTCACGGAGCAATTGCTCAGTCAAGGAGACCAAGACTTGGACTTCATGGGGCCAGCCAGAGAAATCCACATTGGAAGTGGCCCCTCAAGACCCAGATGCCAAGCGTGGGCCTCCAACTGCCCCCAAGCCACGGAAATTGCCACCAAATATTATCCTGAAAACCAGCAAAAACAGCCCAGTGTCACGTGCCACAGAGCCTGGCCAGAAGGTAAAAGCGCCACCACTGTCCTCAGCCAGCTCTCAGCCCAGCTCTGCCAGCAACGCTGCTGCTGAAAAGGCAAATTCAGGTCATCTTGACCCCAAAGATAGAGAAAAAGCCCGGCAGGAGGCTTTGGAGAAGCTTGGACTGTCACAGGACAGGAGGGACCCCAGCAGCCACCTTCAACCTACCATGCAACCCCAGCCAAGGGAGATGCCATCCCACACCACTGGGGAGCCTGAGGGATGCCCTGGGGCAGTGGAGAGGCTGGTGCCGGGTATCCGGCAGATGAACTTCAAATCCAACACCCTGGAGCGCTCCGGTGTGGGACTGAGCAGCTACATGAGCAGCACCAAGGAACAGAACGTCAAGACCAGCAGTTCCCTGGGCAAGATGTCCTTCATCGAGCGGCTTGCTCCCAGCTTCCTCAGGAGCAACCGGCCCCGGCCAACATCCCTGGTGGCAGGGAAGGACTTCGCTGGGCTGAAGGAGCCAGAGAAGGCTCAGGTGGAGGTGGAGAAGAGCAGCAAGAGGCGATCCCACCCATTGCAGGGCTTCCCCAAGCCACCACGCTCCAGTGTCAGTGTGAAGATTTCCCCCAAGGGGGCAACCGATGAGAACAGGCGAGAGGCACTGAAGAAGCTCGGTCTGCTGAAGGAATAGGCCTGTGAGCCCCAGGACTGCTGGAAAAGGGGTTTTTCATCCCGGATCCCAGTGTCTTCATTGCCCGTCTTCAGGCAGCATAACCATGAGCATCTGCTGCTGCGCTCGCCTGCCCCAGCGTCTCAGGAGCGGTACCACAAGAGGTGTTCAGAGCTTCACACCAAATGAAGTAGTGCCCCATGTACATAATATTTTGTATATAGCAAGTGTATATGAGCTATTTATATAAAGCATCACTCAGCATGTGGGTGGAGAGCATTTTCTCCTACAAGGTCTTTAATGCATTTGGGGATTCATGGCTACAGGGAAGCCACAGAACTGGGGGGTTGGCTCGTTTTAAGAGGGGGTTGCCTGTGCCTAAAGCCTCTCTAGGAAGAGCTGCCAGGACTCTGCTGCTTCTTAGGATTTTGTGGGGGTTTTGTAACTTTCTCAAAGCCTCTGAGGCCTGAGCACTCAACCTGCCCCATGAAAGCGCCTCCTAAAAGCCACCACTGCCACCTACGAAGCTGTGGGACCCACGGGCACCGGAGGAGGGGGGCTCAGCAATGCTCCCCCCCGTGCAGGAGCGCTCCTCCTAGAGCACCCATGTGTGAGGGGCTGCACGGGGTCCTGCTGCCTCCCCTGCTGCCCTGTCCTCCCCTCCAGCCCAGGGTTAGAAGACACATGAACGTCCCCATTCAGCACGGAGTGAAACGCAGTGGCAAAGCCAGAAATGCTGCCCCAAAGGCGAGAGATGCAGATCTGAGACAGCGCCATTTCTTTCCCTTTCAAAACTCTCCTTGCATCTTTCGGACCCAGCTGATGCTCTCAAGGTGTTATGCCAAGCGCCTTTTATAAACAAAGGTGGTTTATTTCTGTAATAAACTTATATATGATAGGAAAATGACTGCATAGTGCAGATTTATATTGAAATTAAAGCTCTGGTAAAGCTAAATAATGAATTTTAGCCTTCAGTCTCTCTTGACTCCAGAAGTGACCCAAGGCAGGGCATTGCAAAGGATGGGGTCTGAACCAGAGACTTGGGCCTCCAGGACCCACAGGAGATGGGGTTTTTTGTACGTGCTTCCAGTACAATAAGCAAAGTCTTCCATGGCACTGCTGGACTGGGACGGGTGACACGCGACCTGCTGCTGCTCCAGTCCATCCCATCCCATCCCTTCCCATCCCATCCCACCTGCAGCACCTCCTGGGGCTGTGGGGACCTCTCCCACAGCAGCCGTGTTAGTTGAAAAGCTGCACTAACAGATTAGCTCAAAATCATCATTTTCTTTCCTTCACTGAAAATAATCTTTCGCACAATCCTGGCTCTCAGTGCGGGACATCTCGAGGCAGCCTCTGCTAATAAAGCGAGCCCTCTTGTTCCTAACAGCCAATTTAACTCCAAACCAACGCAGGCTTTCTTCAGAGAGAGGGGCTGACCCGCAGGGGCAATTGTGCTAAGCAATCAGCTGCAGTTAATTAGCTGCTTGCAGCATTAGGATGAAGCTGCCCTCAGTCGTTTTCATCGCTGCCCTTGCGGCACCATCAGCTTTGCAGGACGGCGTCGGGAACGCTGAACAGGCTCCCACTGCCAGGACCCGGAGCCAGGCTGCTCCTTCCTCTCCGAGCAGGCACCGGCAGAGCCTTGCTTTGGCTTTTTTGAACAGAAGGGGAGGGCAAGACGTCCTTCTGCAAAAGCCGCGCCGTTTCCCGAGCCCCCACGTAAATAAAGGTGTGCACCGAGCAGAGGGAATAGCGCTGACCCACCTCAAGAATCCAAGGAATGCGAGAAAGTGAGGGCTGCTTAGCTGTGCTTCATGAAAGCAGGGAAATGCCCGGTGGTAGTTAAGCAATTAACTAAATGAGCTCTGGGCTGGCCAGCAGCGGGTGCAAACCTGAGCATCGGGGAGGGGACCAGGAGAAGCTGCACAGGCTGAGGTCTGACCCAAAGCCCGGCAGGTTGCTCAGCCAACACCACGTTGCACATGCATTGGCTGCAGAAGGAAGAAGGAGCCCAGAAGGTTGTTTCTGAGCCTGGTACCTCCTCATTCCATCCCTGGCAGCGGCCACAGGACAGGCAAGCTGCTGTGGGGCTGCACACTCTAGGGACAATGACGGCCCACAGCCCCTTGGCCACCAGGTAGGGATGGCTGGAAGCCCAGTGTGGCTGGGGAGGCAGCTCTGCCACATCTGGAGCTTCTCCAGGGGTTTAAGGAGGTTTTTTTGGGGGTTACAGCAGGATTAAGGTCATTTGCACCAAGAGCTGAGCAGGGCATGGACACTGCCCTACACAAGCCTGTCCCTATGCGAGCGGGTCACATTAACACAGCTGGAGCTGAGGTCCGCCCTGTGCCACTGGGTCCAGGTGGCCTTGGGAAGGTGCCTCTGGGCTAACACAGGCCCAGAGACAAAGTGGGCTGCTCTGGGATCACAAACTAGGTGCTCACATCCACGCTGCCCTGCTCCCCTCCTCCCCAGCTGCCTGCCTGGGGCTACCCTGGCAGAAGCAGGAGGCAGAAAAAGCCACTTAATTTTTAGGAAACCACTCCCAGATGCTACAGAAAGCACTGCCCCCCCTCCCCCATCCCCAAAAAAGCCACAGAAGTGGTGTCCCCGCTCTCCTGCCAGGGCAGGGCACATCCATCAGCAGCAGGGCTGGACTCAGGGTGGCACTGAGCAGGGTGTCTGCTCTTGCGTAAGGTCCCAGCCCAGGAGTCACCCAGCCCGTGGGGATAAACACCTTCATTTCCAATGGCTGCAGAGGTATCTAGCCCGTAAAAATGTCATATTTTGCTCGCAGGATTAAACAGCAACACCCACTTTTGGAGCAGGGCTTGCCCACGGTGAGTGATTTGACCCCGAGGACCCAGCGGCAACTGAAGCACTTCACCCATGGAAAAAAAAAACAACCAAAAAACACAGAGATCTGGAGCTCGTCACCGGAGGAGTGACCCTGATCTCTGATCTCCTGTGGCTGTTGCTTTAATTTATTCTCTTGGGCTGCCATTTCATACCAACCAGGCCACGTGCACATCCCCTGCCAATGAGCACCACTCCACCCACTGCAGCTTAATGAACAATCCTTGGAAGGGAGATTTCTGCTAGAAAGTCTGATTAAAACTTTGCTTTCCTGCCTGACACCGGCATTGCACTACAGTGTTCCTTGGCTTTGACTAACCAAGCCCAGAACTGGAAGAGAATCAGTTTGTTTGTAAGGGAAGTCAAGGTTCCGTTTCAGACCAAAAACGCTTTGAGAGAGACCTCAATGCTCTTGTCCTTTCTCATTAGATTAACGAGGTGAGATTGCCTTCGAGGCTTGTGCACGGGGTGTGCAGCGGGACAGAGCACGAAGCAGCACGGCGCTGGGATCCGCAGGAGGTAAGGAGTGGTCAGGGGAGAGGAGCACGTGGCTAAAAACACACCATCAAACTACCCTCATTTTCATTACACAAGGAAGGACGAGGAATCCAAGGCAAATGAACTGCCCACATATCGCTATTCCTATTAAAACGGCCAAGTCCATGCAGATTTAGAAGACGATGGGCCTGACAGACTTATCCACGGGCGCCGGCTGAGCTTTCTGTCTCTGTGACATTTCTACATGGTGCTGGTGGATGGGAGAGGGAAGACGGAGCCCGGCTCTCCCAGGAGAGAGGTATTGGCACCCCTCAAGGAGACACCTTCTGTCTCAGACCAGAGAAACTTGTTCTAGAAAGACAACAGGCTACAAAAGATGGAGCTACCAGGCATCTTGGTTTCAGAAGGCTGACCCCTTCACCCAGAGCTTAATCTTGCCTCTCCCATTTATATCATGCTCTCTCTGCCTTTAAAGTCGATCATTTGCACTTGAAGGCCCACAGCCCAAGGAGCCCAGCTGGGTGGGAGCGTCTCCTGGCCATCAACTGGGCTAAAGCCTTCAGGATCCCCTGGGCAGCACCAGATATTCCCTTTTTTTATTTGCAGGAGGAGCTGGGAAGCAGCACCATCCCCGGCAGCCCTGCATTTAGTCATCCAGATAATTGCTCCCCAACACCAGCCCGCTCCCCCCATGCCAGGCAGTGAGGACCACAGGGGGCAGAGCAATCCTGCTGTGCTCTAACCCATAATCCACGGACTCCAAGGAAGAGATTTACCTTCTTTCTAGCCCAGCCTGCATCTCGCAGCAGCAGAGTCTCCAGCAATGAGCTGCTCCTCAGCCAAGCAGCCCTGGGATCCCCACCATCACCTGACGTAGGAGCAGCCAACCAGCCCCAGTTTGCAAACCAGCAGGAACCCAGGCAGGGCGATGAGCTCTGCTTTTATAAGGGGAAAAGCTGGTGAGCAATCAGAGGAGCTGTGGGCTCCTCCAGCACAGCTGATGCAAGGAGCTCTTTTTTTTCACAGAGAAGCAAGGAAAAGGCTGCTCCTGACTATTAATGCTTATTAATTCTTATTAACTCCATTTGGGGGTGCCTTGGGGGTGGGCAGGAGAAAAACAGGAGCAGAAGCAAAATCTACCTCCAGGTTCAGCCAAACTCTGCTGAGTTCCTGGGCTCTTGCCTGGGTACCTCTGAAAGCAGACCTTGTGCTACTTATTTCTGGGTATAATTTCCCTGATTTGGGCCTGGAAGGCAAAATCACAAGGGATCCTAGCCAAGAAAACAGCCACGGAGAGAGATCACAGTGTTTCAGATGTAACCCAAAGAGTTGGTAAATGCACCCTCGGCGCCTTAATGCAGATTATACAGACTGTGTTTACGCCGTGCAGCAACGTTAGAAAAGACCCAAAGAAAACACTTGGCTTTGTTTTTGCACGGGGTATTCATCTCCTCCTTAACTATCAGTCCCATACCAGCTCAGACATATCATTTCCATGTCTACATGAGCCTGTCAAGACCTACTATCCCAATTAAAAGCATCCTTGTGCACAGCCTTCATTATAAAGAACAAATTCAGGAGAAGTGGTTTGTTAAATTCTGGCGGTATCAAGGAAGGGCAGCTGTATGGGGTCACAGTCTCCAGGAGAAACTGGTCGTCTCCAATAATCACCTTTGTCGCTGTTGTGGGTGTCAGCAGGGTGCCCTGGGGCTGGTGCAGGGAACTGGGTTGGCTACTGCTGCTGGCTACTGACCCATCTCCAGCTGGAGAACATCACCCCTGGGCTGTGAGACCCAGGGTTACACTGGAACCCCTCCAGCCCTGTGGGAGAGGACTGTAGGTGTCCAGGGTGCAGAATCCTGCTGTGTTCCAATGACCAGGGTTTTCCCTGGGCTGGGTTTGTTTTGCTTTACATGCCAGTGATGCAAATTTACCTGGTAAGATACCAAACTAGACCTGAAGTCCCTCACTCCTGCTCATAAAACCCATGCTCTGGCTCTGCAGGACTCCAGGTGGGTTCTCATGAGCGCAGAGTAGAGGGGGAGAATCCCCTCCCGCGACCTCCTGGTCACGCTTCTCTTGATGCAGCCCAGGTACCTCCAACCCAACTTGCTGGAGGAGCCGTTTTCCAGCTGTGACCTGGGGACCGCTGGATGTTGTTGCCGTCGTGGTGGTCCCCCGTGTCCTGAGCACCGGCAGAAGGCAGCTCAGGTGGCTCCTTCGTGCCACCGGCGCGGACACGGGGTGGCAGTGCGCACCCGGAGCTCCGCACCACCCGGTGCCTTGGCAGGGGATGGGGAGGGGGGGGACACGACGACACATCAGGGACAGGGAGGGGAGAAACCCTCCAGGAGTGCTGATGGGGTGTGTGTGAGGGGGGAGTATGTCCCACCCCCGGAGACTGTAGATCGATGGTGGCGGGGTGCTCCTGGGGGGTGCGGTGGGATCAGACACCCCCTTAACCCACGAGGTAAACCCCAGTTAAGGCACAGGGATGGTCCTTGCTCTGCCCACCCTCATCCAGCTCAGACACCCTCTCCCCCCCCCCCCCCC
>VZRU01011226.1:15709-58270 GCA_013398155.1 Pedionomus torquatus
CAAAACCCAAAGAAGAAAAGAGAAGAACTGACTTGCTGCCACAGGTCCCTCTGCAGATGGCTGGACGGGTGGCAGGGCAGGACCAAGTGACACGTCCCATGGCTGTTGCTGGGTTTAGCAGCCACCGAAGCAATGCCTGAGTGCCTCTGTTGGTGCCAGCCTGGTAGCCCACAGTAGCCCAGTGAGAGCTGAGGTTTGGCCACTGCTGTGCCAGCAGATCCCTCACCAGCCAGACTGACCCCCAGCTTTCAGCTTCCCAGCGATGCCTTTAGTAGGCACACAACAGAGGATTTAAGGCAGGAGTGTGATCTGCAGAGCACTAGTAGTATTTTTTTCCCCTTTCTTAAAATTCCCTTATCTTTGGTCTGGGCCATGCCACGGGCTGGGAGCCACCAGGGATGCTCTGCTCCGAACGGCCATCAGAGCCCCGCGGGCGGTTTTCCTTGGCAGATCCCAGCCAAGGGATCTCTCTCTTCTGTCTGATAACGCAGGCAGCAGCAAAATCCCATCCCCAAGGTGAGATTTCTGAAGTTTGCCGAGTGAACATTCGGGAAGGCTGGACATGGCAGTTCTCTTGCTCTTGGCAGCTTTGCTGCAAGGTGAGTCGCCCAGACACCGAGTCTCCAGCCTGGTCAGTGACAAGAACAGGCAAAGCCAGGGGTTGGGACACAGACACATCCCTGGTTAAATCCCCACTTGGACACTAAGCGCTGGTCAAACCTTCCTGCCCACTAGAATCTGCAAAGAGCCAGCGCAGCATTGCCAGAGCTGGGAGGAGAATCCCAGCTCTCCGTGGCTCGGCACTGCAGAGGAGCCACTTGTGCCTGGAGTTTTGCAGATGCCCAAAGTTGTTATTAGACATTTGCTCCTTAACTGCTGCCCTTGACATTTAGCTCCAGGCAGGACTGTCAGGGCCGATGGAGGTTTGGAGCATCGAGCATCTCCCGCTCTGTGCCATCAGGTATCCTCAGTCAGGTAATGTGGCACCTGAGGAACGTAACCCACCACATCCAAAACAAACTCCAAACTTTTGGAGGCAGATGTCCCACCAGTGCTGCCCAGAATCAGGCCCTCAACTCAGAGGAGCTCTGCTGGTTTTTGCCAGGCGAGGAGTTGGCTGTCTCCAAGTAACCAACTACTTTCCTTCCTCCCTTCCTCCCTTCCTCTTTCTTTCTTTCTTCCTTTCTTCCTTTCTCCCTCCCTTTCTCCCTTCCTTTCTCTCTTTCTTTCTTTCTTTCTTTCTTTCTTTCTTTCTTTCTTTCTCTCTTTCTCTCTTTCTCTCTTTCTCTCTTTCTCTCTTTCTTCTCCAAAAGAGCCGGTCTCGAGCACTTTGTACGGGTCCAGGTTTCTGACGGGTGCAGTTGGAGGCTCCGTCACCCACCAATGCTTCTACTCCATCACACCAGCCAACAAGCACGACCGAAAATACTGGTGCAAAATAGCAAGAAGCGGGGTTTGCTACACCGTTGTTTCCACAACCGGCTACACCTCCCAGCACCACGCGGGGAGGGTGTCTCTCCAGGACGCCCCCCAGAACGGCACCTTCGCAGTGACGCTGATGGAGCTGAAGAAGAACGACACAGGGATCTACCGATGTGGCCTCGGCACCAACAACAGAGACCTGTACGTCAGCCTGAACCTGACGGTTTCGGAAGGTAGGACACTGGCGGGGGAGAGGGGGGGGTCCTGCTCTGACAGCAGCCCAGCTCATGGGGAGAGGTGCCCGGATGGATGCTGGCACATCAGCACACAGCGGGCACCTTGACTTGTTCTGCTCTGTGCTATAAACCAAATATTTACAACAGTGGGGTATAAAAGCCCCCAGATTTAACCAAATCAGCCCTTCATATATGTAAAAGGGACCTCTGTCCTGCCCGGCTGGGGGCTGTGCGCCGGACGGTACCTGATGTGCTCTCTCTCTACAGATGCCAGTCCATCAGCGCCAATCGAGCTCATCCGTGGGGAGCTCCGTGGGTCCGTCACGGTCCCGTGCCCACCCGGGGACACCCACGGTGGTAAGAAGAGATTCTGGTGCAAACTGGGGCGAACCAGCTGCGCTCTCATTGCTGACACCGACGGCTATGTGAGAAGGAATTACAAAGGACGAATCCTTATCACCTCTCAGGAGAGCTCTGGAGCTTTCAAAATCTTGATAAATGACTTAAAAAATGTAGACTTTGGGCTGTACAAGTGTGGGATGGGAAGGCCTAGCGGCTGGGACAGCCAGCGGGTGGTGGCTCTGCAGGTGACAGCAGGTAGGTCAGGGTGCTGGGGGTTGTGGGTTCCTCGCTGCCCCGCATGAGGAGCATGGATTGCTAACAAAGTCCTCTCCAACCTGCAGCCTCCACCCTCCCCAGGACACCGAAATTTCTGAGTGGCACAGTCGGAGGCTCGTTCTCCTTCCAGTGCCACTACGATCCCAAGGGGAACTATGAGAAGAAGTATTTGTGCCGGTGGAAGGAAGGTCACTGCTCGCTCCTGGTGGATACGGAGGGGTTTGTGCATGAGTTGTACAAAGGACGGCTACACATAGCCAGCAACCACCAGGAAAACGGGACTTACAGGGTGGTGATGAGGCACCTGAGAGAGGAAGATGAGGGTTGGTACTGGTGTGGGGCTAGAAACAGGCACACAGAGCACACCTCCGCTGTGATGCTGCTCATCGAGAAGGGTAGGTGGTGGGATGCCTTGGAATGCAATAAATCCCCCCTTTTTTTTTTTTTCTTAAATCATTATTTCCCCTACCCCTTCATGGGCATGACGGGACTAGGCTCTCCTTGGTACTGTGCATAAATAGAACGACATCATGAGAAACATCAGCTTTACCTTTTGCCATGCAATTATTGGCAGGTAAATCAGGTGCCGGTAAAGGTTTTCAGGGGCAGGAATGTAAGCTGAGCTTTCAGAAGAAAATTTAGTTTGTTTGGGTGATATTATTGATCATTGATGATGCAAACCCCCAGCATACGACGCTCTGATCCGAGCGAGCACAGCGCAGAGACGTGCTTTGCTCTGAAGATAAGCTGAAGGTTATTTGGCAGTTTTAGAGGCTGCAGCCCGAAAATACACAGATCCATGTAACTGCTCAGTTGGCAAAGAGAAACAGCGGCGTTAAAGCCCAAATGCTCGCCAAGTATTAACGGACTTTCATTAGTGCCCCCAAGCTGCTTTCTATAAGAATCAAAAGCAAATAGAAATGCTTGGGTTTGGTCGTATCACACTGCAATTTTTTTCGTGCTGAGATACAAAGTGGAACACGTAAATCTTCGGTAAATCTAACATGTCTCTGCAAAAAGGTGGGTATATCCAAGCCTCATATTTTTTCTCCGTAGAAACCTGCTCTTCACAACACCCAGAAGCATCCACTCTTGTGAAACCCACTTTATCATCAAGCCCGGCCGCCTACAGCACACCCACGCAGAGGAGCATCACGGGCCTGACGTACCCCATGGGTGCCATCATCACCGATAGCACCAGCACCCTGCTGTCCAGTGCCCCCCCCATCACGTCCCCAGGAGAAGTCTATCATGAGAGGTAAGGTCACGGCCACACTCCCTGTTGGCACCGCCTTGCTGGTTTTATGACCTGTCTGCCCCGTTTCCCAGGGCCCCACACAGGTTGTGCAGGGCTTGCAAGTGGAAAACACCAAATCAGACATCAGTAATTAGAAAAGCAGCAGGCAAGGTTGTCTCGTGCCCGTCTGTGGCATCTCTGAACCTGTCTCTACGTTTTCTGGTGCTGGTCGGCCCTGTAGATCAGATGCCAGAGTCAACAGATGTGCTCCTGTCTGTTTTCCTTTGCTCGGGACATTAGGAAACATCAGGCTTGAGCAATAGCACTGGTGAATCAGTAGCTGCCACCTACTTCACCTCACGCATTATCCGAGTCCTTCTAGGCAGCCAGCAACCAGGACAGTGTTTGGGTGCTCCACATTGCACAAGGAACTATCTTTGGACAAGGTTAGTCAAAAGGCTGTGAACTATTTTGGCCAGTAATTATTCCCTGGTAGGTCTCTACGGCAAGCCCTGGGGCTCACCCCGGTGCAAGCGGTTTTCCCGGTGGATTTACCCCCTGTCCTTCCTGCTACAGAGGACGGCTGCCATCAGCCCTTGCTCCTCTGTCCTGAGACAGGTGAAGGGGTTTGCATCGCTGGTGCAGACACCGCGGTATCAATCGTAACTGGAGACAAACCTCAAAGTCCACAAACCCGGTTCAGTACCCTGAGCCATCCCCTCCCACGCAGAGCTGGCATCTGCCCCCGTGATGCCCAGCATGAGAGGCACCATCCTCTCCATCTCCACTCCTCCCATCCCCTGCCACCCAGCCAGAAAGAAGAGGGGGCAGAGCACATCACCAGTCACAAACCACATTCTCCTATAGAAGGTCAGATTTTTGCACCGTTCCTGGCCAAGCCCCGTCAGCCTGTGGAGCTCCAACAGCACTTACACCACTTTTGCAAGGAGACAGCACGTAGGCACCCTCCAGCAGCACCAGAGTCTACAAAAACTAGCAAAGAAAGAGTACGAACTTGTAAATTTAGCTCCTTTTCATTCTGGAGGGGATAATTCATCTGCAGCATAAACCCTACATTGTACAGCAGACTGTAGAAATTAATTCCTCACCAGCCAAGCTCCAGATCAAATGATTTCACCTCTGCTTAACTTTGTTGACTGTTCCCCTTCGATTCTGTCAGGGTCTATAAGTCCTTTATAACTTTCTGGTGTAAAAGCCACGCGAAGGGACTTATAAATCCAAGCGCTCAAAAGACAATTTAATTCTTGTGGCTCCTCTCTCCAGCTCGTCAGGTGAATTCCCTCTGCTCCCAGTCGTGTTACCAGCTCTCGTCTTACTCATTTTCATCACTATCACTATTCTTGCCCTGACCAAAATAAAGCTTCAAAAGGAGACGGGTAAGTTGGCCGGGCAACACCTTCCAGGTTCCGGGGGTTGTTTTGCAATGGTTTTGCTGGTGATGTCCAAGAACAGGAGCCTGACCCACAACAGATTTCCCTATCAGGGGACCCACATCCATTCTCAACCAGTGCAGCCTGAAAGGGCAACTTCAAAGCCCTAGAAAAGTTGCTGTTTACATATATATATATATATAAATATTTTTAAACAAAAAGCAGGTGAGGGAAATGGAAATTCTGAGGTCCTCCTGAAAACGAGCTCGAGTTTTTGTGTGTAGAAGATTTATGGTTGGGTGAGTGCTCGGAAATCCTGAAGAATAAAGGGCAGGGACCTGCGTGGCGCGAGTGGCTACGTGCCGGGCGGCTTCTCGGAGCCGAATCCAGCCCATTTGGTGCACAGCTGCCAAAGAACTTGCCCAAACAATCTTTGCCAACAACCAGTTTTCAAAAATCTATGCCTGTCTTGTTCTATAACACAAGAGAGAGAAATCTAGGGACAAAAATTTCAGGGAGGATGGCAGTGAGTGGAAACGAATTTTCCACAGGAGTGAAAATGGGAAAAGCAATGGGCTTAATCCTGTGTTTGTTGGGACACACTCATCTATTTAAATAGGCTTTGGAGATGTTTTCTCAGGAGCCTGCATGATTTTTGGTTTTAAGGAGCAGAAGGCAGCCCTGTGGAACACCTGGAAGCGGTGTGGATCCCGTCAGACCTGGACCAAGTGAAGGAGCAAAGGATGGAGGAAACCCCGAGCCCAGAAAAGGCGCAGGACGCGGGACGGCCCCTGGCAAACGTGGGGGGGGTGATGCCTGGCACTGCGAGGGTCGTCTCCCTTGGTGGAAGAGAAAAAAACCAAGTTATAGCAGAGGATTTGCAGCTTCATACGTAAAACACCTCTGCAGGGCAGACAGCGGGCTTGCAGTCCAGGAATTATCATCCCGCAGTCCGGGATTTATGCTCTGATACCAAACTACCCCCTTTATTCCTTACCAAGGAACATTGAGCCACAGATTTCAAAAGACTTGGATGAAATCCTATATGAGGTTTATAAATTTATTACAGGGTTGTTTATATAATTTTTGCTTACGCCTGGTAAACTCGTTAGCGCTCTTCCTGCTCGCTTGCTCCAATAAAGTCCGATTGCTTGTGACCCCCTGCAATATCACGCAGAAGCAATTCTGGTTCACTGTGTTGCAATCACATCAACCCTTTTTGTCCTCCTGGGGTAGGATAATCTACGCCGTCCTTGGAAGACCTGGGGTGAACAACTCCTGTTTCAGAGTCTGTGTCTTCTGGCGAAATATATATATAAATACAAAATAGTGGGCCTGCCTTGGGGCATTAGTGCTGTAGGGAGAAGCCCTTGTCAAAGACACCTGAGCGAATATTTTAAACTATATCCAATTTTTGGGATTTCTGTTGGTGAAATACACTCTTTTCCCTTAAAAAGACAGAGAGAGAGACTAAACTTAGTGGAATAGCAGTTCAAAAAAATTTGCTGATGGCATTTCATATTCTTGTTCCAATGCTCATAGATTCTGGTCATACAAGCAGTGATAATATTTTCAAGTCAGATGGCTGCAGAGGGAAATAAGCGCTTGTGACAATTTGCACCCTCGGGAACAAGCAGCCTCCCCGTGCACATCACTGCTCGGGGTTCCTTTCCTCTTTGAAACGTCCCCTGGCTCGATCAGAAGCAGAAAGCAGATCTACAGCCATCACGTTTTCCAAAGGTATTTAAATTAATAAATAAAATTTAAATTAAAATAATAGACATCAAAAGAAGCCTTCGGAGAGACTTTAAAACCAGGGCCATCAAGTTTGGAATCTAGAATATTTTGGGAGAGAGTGAGACAACCTGTTAAAACTATACAAGTTTGTGCTGCTCCAGGTTTTACTTTACAAGAAAAAAAAAAAAAAAGAAATTAAAAGGAGCTGTAGGAAGGGTTCTTACGATCCTGAATGTAAAGAAAGGAAAGAAAAAAGTACCCACCCCGTCTTAAAGCCTTGAAAATAAAGAATTGATGTTCCATAAAACACTTCTGAAAATGAGAAGGAAAACCCAAGGTTGTTAATTGTGCTTTTAGTCCCTCCGTGTCTGGTTGGGGTAAAGCCCGGGACAACACTGAAGCCGGGCAGGAGGAGGATGCCAGCAGCTCCCTCTGACCCAGGCTTCTCTAGGTTTCTGTTTGTGGGAATCCCTAAAATGTCAGAGCCATTTAAAACACCAAATTGGGCATGAAACCAGAAAAAAAACCCACCACAAAAAAACACCACTTGTAAATAAAAAACATTGCAGAGAGGCAATGCCGGATCACAGCTTTTCTTCTGGTTTTGGTTTTGTTTTCTGGGTTGGTTCGCTGTTTTTATTTTTATACAGCTACCCCGTGGGGGAAAAAAGTACTTTTCAAGGTGACCGATGAAGGCTTGAGGCAGAACCTCCTTCCCCCAAAGCCCCTGTGGATGTGAGCTCAAATTTTTCCCCACGGAAAGCCGTGGCACGGTGTAAACTGCCGAGCACCCTCTCGTTGCTGCTGCCCCGCTTGGAAGCCAAAGGATCCTTGTCGGGAGGCGAATCCCGACAGGCTGCCCAAATACCACTCCTTATGAGCTTTGTAGAAGTGAGAATAAAATAATGCACCCGTAATCGAGCCACGTGTGCGCCCACCCTGAGCATCTCCTGCAGAGACAGAGCACCCCGAGGGAAAGGGAAAGCTGGAGAGAGTGGGAAGGACCCTCGTGGCTGCAGGTTTTCTCAACGCTAGGCAAAAACAATGAGGATTTTGGGGTATTTTTTAAAAAAACCCTCAACCCTTGGCTCATTTTGCAAGGTGTAAACCATATCTGACTTCAGTCTCTCAAAGACACGCAAATTCTCAAGCGCTGCTTTTCTTACATCTCTTCTGCAGAACCATCCTCAGCCTCAAAAAAATCAAATAATTTCTGCCCAAATGCAGCCCAGACCCAAGGAGCAGCTTTGGTTTGAAGGCTCAGGCTGCACATCATGCTGCAAACTGTGCTTTGCCCCCCCCCCCAAAAAAAAAAGCAAGTTCAGGGCTGTTTGTTTTCTGGAGATGCCAAAGGGCTTTGGAACCTGTGACTTGGCAAGAGGACACTTCCTCTTCTGTTAAAGCAAGTAAATATATTTGCATGAGGCAACAGATTGGTTTTACCAGAAATCTTAAAGGCGAAGACAGTGGGTTGGTAACTGTTCATCCACCCTGGACTAACTTTTCCTGCCCAAGGTGCACCAGTGGTTGCAGGTCACCTTGGCTGGTTTCTACCAGGGCTTTCCCTACCTGTGGGCCACGCCATCCTCCTCCTGAGCGTCCTCCACAAGCCCAGGTTCTCTGAAACACCGCTCCAGGCCAACTGCAGGACCGAGATGAGGCAAGTTTGGAAGCTGACATGCTGGCACCCAAAAGGAAAAGCTCCTGGAAGAGCAGGAGGTCTGGGAAAGCAAACACACCTGCATCTATTGTGGCCAAATGAGCACAGCCCCGTGTCCAAGAATTAAAAGCAATGCCAAGAGCAGCTGGAGGAGCAGCTCTGGTGAGAAGGAGATGGATCACAGGGGACGAAGGGTTTCTTCCCATCTAGGAGAGACAGTGGCTGTTCTCTCAGTGCAAGATCCCCACTAGATCACCCTGTGCAGCCACAGCAACAGCCTCCCACACCTCAAAAGCTCCTTCCTCACCTCAAAAAGCTGTGCATTCACAGGGAGAAAGGTGCTCAACACTGTTAGCTAGAGGAAAAGTACTTCCAAGGCTGGCTTAAGGTCTGACAAATATGCTGAGTGTCCCAACTTCAGGTCAGGATCTCTCTCCTCTCGGGCACAGCAGGAATGCCTGGAGCTGCCACCCTGCTTAAACTCAACACCAAGAGCAGATGAAAAAAAGCTTTTGTGACCCCCTAGTTAGAAGAAATTGCTGCTTTTGCATCATTAGTACAAGGTAAAGCAAGTTAATGATTCATCCGACATAACACGAATACTTTCATCTTTGTTAATTTTACTTTCTCATAGGGTTCCGTTTCTGACAACCCC
Organism: Pedionomus torquatus; assembly: GCA_013398155.1. Taxonomy (NCBI): domain Eukaryota; kingdom Metazoa; phylum Chordata; class Aves; order Charadriiformes; family Pedionomidae; genus Pedionomus; species Pedionomus torquatus. Next base: position 24,666 of record VZRU01011226.1, read on the forward strand.
ACACTTCTTGGGAATTTGTATTTGGGCCCCTGATGCACCTCTAGCAGGAGAGCAAAGAAACGAGGTTGAAGATGGCAGGAGAGCAAAGAAACGAGGTTGAAGGTGGCAGCAAAGCTCCAGTTGATTATTTTTAATTTTAAAGAGCTTACAATGCTCTTAGTCTGCACAGACAAAGCCAACCCTTGGCCACCCAGACTCCTGCTCTTCCCAGGAGGTTGAGGGGACACAAGGGGCTAGAGAGAATGGGGAAGGGAGACAGACCTGCTCTACCAGGAGCAGGGTCTTCTCAGGAACATTGGTTTCCAAAAAAATGTGCAACAGCTCAAAAAAAAAAAATAAAAAAAAAATCCCCAAACCACAAACTAGAACACCACAATTGATCTTATCCTGGTTTTGTCCTACAAAGTTGTTCCACTGTTGGATGGGGGTGTTCGTAAGACAAGAAACCAGCTCAGTCCTTGCAGCAAGGTCTTCTCCTGCCTGGAATGAACTCAAGGGTGATGCTGTAATGCTACCGAAGAGGAGGGAGCAGGCTGGACCCTCACTGCATACTCAGACCCCACAAGGCTCCCAAAGTCTCTTTGTGTCACCCATCTTCAAGCCAAAGAGTCACAGCTGCCCTAGACATCTGGGTCCTCTCCATGCAGAAAGCACTCTCACAGGTACCCTGCTCCAAGCAGAGCAGAAGACCTTCCATGGACCCGACCCCAAGCTGCCACCATTCCCAAAGGGAGGCAGAGGTGACCACGACCATGCCCAGGAGCCCACTCTTGGGGTGGCTTTTGTGCAATCAGGAGGTAAATACCAACCTTCACCCTCAGTGGAGCTGGATGGGCACTGCCTTCCCTGCTCTCCCGTGGGTGGTGCTCACCTGACAGGGTTTTTGGATGCTATTCCTTTAAGGCACAACAGGTGGAAATACAGGGCTAGAGGTAGAGAGGAGTATTTAAAACAGCTTGGCACTGCCAGAGCCCAGTGTCCAGCACCAGGAGGGAGGCGGGACACGAGCAGGAGGTCCTGGGGTCAGGCACCAGACGGTCTCGGAGAACCAGCAAGAAGTACAAAATAGTCTGCAGAAGGAACTTGGGAGTGTAAGTAGTGCTTCTTTGTTGTCATTCTGAAACGTGAAATCTTTCCTACTACCGCTTTTGAGGCAGGGAAGGAGAAGAATAGAAGTCTGGAGGTATTTTTAAGGGCTCTCCCTCACTTCTGTGAAGGGAAGCAGCAGTTCTGGAAGAGCAGCAAATAAGGGGGCAGGTCTTGCTGCTGGGGGGGCTGATTTCTTTAAAAGAAAGTCAGAAGCATAGGATCAGCTTATATTTGCTTCTCTGCAGTAGGCTTTTAGCCTTTCCTTTCTGAAAAAAAAAAAAAAAAGGCTAATTATCACTACCATATTTGCATTAAGTTCTAACATAGAAAATAACAAATGTTAGTAAACATTTCTGTAGTCATCTGAACTGTTGCAAATCAGTCTCTGGTCATTACAGTCTTTTTAATCACACCCCAGAGATAACCATAGGGATGTGGGTTTTGAAATTTAAGAAGGGAATTATTATGGTTGTGTCCTAAACGAGCTCTAGCTCTGAAGAGCTGTTGAGTTTGACTGAAGTGTGAGTGAGTGGGACGTAGGTGCTGTCCCAAAACTGTCCCAAGAGACAACTAGCAGGTTCTTTTCACGTTAATACCAACGGCAAAGCGGTGGGTTTCTGTGCATCAGAATTCATTCTATGGAAAGGAAACATTCACAGAGGACTTCTTAATAGATTTCATCTGAAGTACAGAGGAAGACCAACTCCTAACTGTGCTGCTGGGAATGATGCCCACACGGGTGCCGTCCCGCAGGTACAGACTGGGTCGCTGCAAGTTCCTGCTACTTGCAATATCGATAGGATTGAGATAGAATAGTTTAATCGTGTTGGAAGCTGGTTTCACTTTCCAGCCCAAGAGGCAAGGCAGAAAACAGAAGTAAGAAACAAATGCTTTTTGGGTAAGAGTATCACTGGTCAAGAAGTCGGTATATGGGGTATGTAACACCTTAAAAGAACATAAAATTAGATATACTTTACACTAATTTGTGACCTAACAGCTTCAAGGAACGTTTAAACTGGCAGCATAATCTCATCAGAAACCTCAGTCACCACCAGGGAGGGCTGGCTGGTTGTTCTTCATGTTTTCCAGCATACATTCCTCATACAGGACTATTTAAGAGGCACTAACAAAACCTTTAGGTTGGAGGGACACTGGCACTGCAGAATTTCCTACAAAGTTGCTGATTTCTTAGTAAATCCTGATAATCTTCAGTAAGATCTACCCAGCTCTTTCTGCTCACCGCATGGCAAACGTAACCCCTCCTACTTATTCTCTTTATATTGTAGAGGAGGCATCGATTTGGAACGTGAACTATTTCTTTTCTGTCTGGGTTTAGGTCAGCCTGATCTTTTGCCTTAAAGCTGATTGCTTTTCTCTACCCCACTCCAGCAAATAAAACTCACAATAAGGCCATCTGTGCGCTGATCTTGATGGGCAGCGTAAAGATGGAGAGAGTCCCAGTCCCGTGCAGCAAGAAGTCCTTTGCTGTGCCCACCGTGTTGGAGGGTCTTGCTCTAAAGGGACTTGAGGTGAAAAATATTTACTCCCTTCTGCATGGTATTATTTATCATAGATTTGAGTAACAGGATGACAAACCAGGGCTCCTAGGCTGGAGTTACAAATGTGGCAACTAAATCTTTATGTTTTGTTGATCCAACACCATGTCCTTGACACTGGTCATTGTTAAGAGCAATAGTTAATAGCTAATGGATCGGCCTGTGCTGATCCCTGGCAAGCTGAGGAGTGTACTGCTTTCACAGAGCTCAGCCCTGCAGCTGAGTCAGCAGAATTTGGGAACTGAAGCAGTTGCTTGCTTTGCATAACCCTGCGATCAGGTCTTGATCTGTTTCAAATATGCATAAACCTGAAGATACTGCTTGGTAGGACAGAGAGTCACAAAAGCACCACAGAAACCCAGAGAAGGTCTCAATGAGTGATATTTAGAAGAGGGAACCTGGTCCAAGAGCACTTTCTGCTGGAAACCTGAAAGCGATATTTCAAAATTTCGGCCTATGATAGCGCTGGAGAGGAAGGTGATGTTCCCAACCCAGGACAATCCTGCAGGGCTTTCATCACCTGGGGAGCCAGGGTAGAATGCACACACAATAAACTGGGAACCCCAGCGCAGGGAGGTCTCATACCATAGCTACTCCAGAGCAACATCCCGCTGCCTGGCAAAAGCACCACCAGCCACTTCCACAGAAGCACAGAATTGCTTTGGTCGGAAGAGATCTTCAAGATCAAGACCAACTCTTTGCCCAGGACTGTCAAGTTACCACCAACCCGTGTCCCTCAGCACCACATCTACACTTCTTTTAAATACCTCTGGGGCTGGCGACTCAACCACTCCCCCGGGCAGCCTGTTCCAATGTTTGACAACCCTTTTGGTGATGAATTTTTTCTTAATATCCATCCTAAACCTCCCCTGGCACAACTTGAGGCTGTTCCCTCTTGTCCTGTTGTCTGTTACTTGGGAGTAACTTTTTGAAAATCCAAACCCCAGAAACATGTTAGGTGTTGTAATGAACAGGTATATAGTCGGGGTTTATTAACACTCAAACACTTTCCAGGTTTCTCGTGCGCTGACACACCTGCCCAATCGCGCTTGGTGGAGGTTTCAGCAGCCATTGCCCATTCTTAATGGGGATCGGTCTCTTCTCCCAAAGAACAGGCAATGGGACAAGAGGAAAGAGCCTCAAGTTGTGCCAGAGGAGGTTCAGATTGGATCTCAGGAACAACTTTTGACACTAAAAGGGTTATTCCCTGTCCAGAGCAGTGGTTGAGGCACCGTTCCTGGAGGGATTCAAAAGCCGGGCTGACACAGTGCTTAGAGACGTGGTTTAGTGATGGTTTTTATCAGAGCTGGGTTGCTGGTTGGACTCAATCTCAAAGGTCCCTTTCCACCAAGACAATTCTGTGATTCTTGGCCATGAATGTGGCAACTCAGACCAAGCACAGCAGTAGGTGACTGGGAGAAAATTAATGCCATTCACCCAGTAACGGCTAGATCTTCTGGTTTAAAACAGAATCATAGAAGCATCTTGGTTGGAAAAGACCCTTGGGATTATGGAGTCCAACCATCTACCCTACTTGACAAAGTTCTCCCCTACACTGTGATTTGGTTTGCTGGTATTAATCTTGCTAATGATGAGCCTACTCCATTCTGATCTTGTACTATATAAGTCTTTGAAATCCCTGGTGCATTCTACACACAAGCACACCAGCACACTGCAAACAGCTAGAGACCACGGCAAGACCTGGGGCAAAGCATCAGAATCGGCACCATTTCCTGCACAGAAATCACAAATCACATCCAAGTTCCTCCCAGCCTCCACCATCCCTCCAGCTCCACTGCAGGCACCAACCTGCACCGTGCCATGACCATCAGCTACCAAACAAGCTCCTGGTGACCCATGCGGTGTTGTAGGACCAGGTTATTCCCTGCAGGAGAGGTTTCCAGTGCCCATCAGTCCATGGGGACACTGTGGTCTCATGCATTCGGTTCTCCCTGCTCCGAGAGTGGTCAGCAATCACACATGGGCACCGGGCACACAGGTCAGTGCCTGCAGGAGGGGGGAGCAGGACATGCAGAGGGGAACCCAATGTGGCAGTTGGGTCCAAACCAGCCATGTCACGCAGCCTCCAGCAAAAACTGGTGGAGGATCATGAGTAGACTGCGAATAAAAAACCCACCAGTGCAACCCTTCCCATAAAGGGTGACCAAACACAGCGTTTGCTGGAAGGTTGTGGGAGCACCTCACAAGCACCAACCACCGGTGCCCCACCAGCACTTAGGCAGACCCCTCAGGACCAGTCACAGCATCACGGCTCACAGCAGATCTTTGCTGGTGCCGCCAGACCCAGAGGGGGCACAGTGATACGTTTCGCCTCTTATACAGAGCGAATATATATATATTATGTACCTCTTATAAAGCCCAAGACAAAGCTTCACCTCCACTGCCAGCCCCAGGAAAGATTTCACCAGTACAAAACAAAGGAAGGCTATTTCACCCCCAACTTTTTCTACTCCTGAGGAGTTTAATAGAGCAGCAAGAAGGTGCAGCTGGGTGGCAGGAGGAGTACAGGCTGGACACGGGCATTTTTCCCCCTTTCCAGCGCTGGTTCTCCAGCAGGTGCCAGCCCCGGGCACGCAGCAGAAGGGCACTACAGACCCACCAGCACGCTTGCCACAAACCTGCCTCCCAGCTGCTCTGGAGGCAGCACACACAGCATTTCCCTCTGGTTTCAAGCCTCCTGACGTTTCTATAGCCCCCCATGAGCCTTTTCTGCCCCATCCCCTCTCTCCTTCCAGCTCCTCCTCTACCTCCAGGAGCACAAACACAAATCACCTGCACAACCACTTACTTGCACGCCTTCTCATATGATCTCAGCAACCTTTTTCTGTCCCCTGGAGTTCTGAGGTCTAGACCCTGTGCTCTGACTTAGAGACGGCAAATCTTCTTCCAGAGCAAGAAGAAACGAGAGCTCTTTTACCAACAGCCTGATGAGAATTCCCTCATCTCAATTCCATCATCATCTCCCCCAGCATCTCAAACAGCGTTTGCTCGTTGTGCAGTGACCAGCAAAGCTCCTTTGTGCCATTTCTGTGGGCTCGGACGCGTCACTCCGACAGCAGAGAGGGGGTTTCCAGCCAGCCAGCCCAGTGGATCCGCACAGATTTCTTTACGTAACCAGTGTCTGGGCTTGCTCGGGCTTGCTTTACATGGGATTTCTGCCCATTCATTCAGTAGGTGGGGGAAGGTTTTAACCACATTTGAGAAAACAGGACTAGAGGCAACCCAGAGCTGCCAAAGTTGGTCACTCGAGCACACAGGAGCGGTTGTTCTTGTGTAGGCACAAGCGCCCACATGTCCTTGGTGACAGAGAGGCAAAATTTCTTCCCTGCTTTAACATGCACATGGGGACCCTGATGCCACCACCCTCACACACACCTACACCTTGATCTCACAAAGGAGGCCTTGGTGGCCCTTCCCTACCTGACAAAACAACGCTGTCCTTAACCTTGAACTTGCTGATTGCTTTGGGAAGGGATTAGACCAACAGATTATTCCCATTTTGCCAAGAAGGGGAGAGCTGAGCTGGGATGCTGCTTGCCCTGCAGACAGAAGAGTGGGAAGCCACCGAGGTGACCATCAGCCAAAGGATCCGCTGTTCGCCAGGGGCAAATATCAAGGCCCTTTTTGTGCCATATTGTTTGCTTTCTGTTGAATATGTTTGCCTTGCTGGCTACTTCTGGGATATCTATGAAAGAGCATTTTTCATGCTCAGTGAGTTAATTATTAGCCATGGAAAAGTGGTCACTGAAGACTTAGAAATCACAATACAAGGAAGAAAGCACAACAGAACGCCTTTCATCTTAACACGGAAATAGAAGACTTTTTCTTTTACTGGGAATTACCCTTAATAAAATCACGTTACTTGACGCCCTGAAATCAAATTCCTCTGAATGCTTATAAAGACTTGGCACCCATCATCTTCTCTAGAACTTAAGAGTACACAGGTAGATCAACAGCCACGCTCAGGAAATGCACATTCCCATCACTGCACCAAGGCAGTGTCCGACAGCACACTCGGTTCGGGCCAAAGACAACAGTTCAGAGAATTAAGAGCCTTGGCTTCCTCTGAGCTGCCACTCAGTCCTAAACAAAGGGCAGGTCAGATGTATCCTGAAGACTATGGACACACGTCAAGAGCCCCACAGCTTGGTTTGGTTTAACATTCCCCAACCATTTCAAGCCCTGGCCAAGGCTTAATTTGGGTGCAGTAGGCTTGTTGGATGTGCAGGTGGGACAGCACTTTGTTGGCTTAAGTCTGATTTTTTGGAGGAGTAAGGTTGAGGGGTAAATCCCTGCATCACACTAACTCCACCACCAACTGAGGAAAGAAAATTAAAATGGAAGTGAAAATACCACCCTTTTTCTCTTGTGTGTCCTCAAGAGAGGTCGGGGGGAAAAAACGCAGGAATTAAACATTAGCAGCAGTAATTAAACATTAGCCTCAGATGAGAACTCTGCTCTGTGATAGAGGGAAGAAATTTAGACATAAGAAATCTTTACAATAAAGGTGGAAAGACGCTGGCACAGGCTGCTCAGAGACACTGTAGGTGTCCCATCAGTGGTAATGTTCAAGGTCAGATTGAACGGGTCTTTGAGCAGCACAAAAGATGTCCCTGCCCGGGGCAAGAGGCTGGAGAAGATGATCTTCAAAGCTGCTTTCCAAACCAAACCATTCTGTGGGAGCAGGTTTGCATAAGGAGCGGTTTTGGCACTTGGGTTCACAAGGGAACAAGCCTTCCTTTCACTGCTTGAACAACATCAAGAGAAAATATGACCCCAGCTAATAAACTATTAGAAGTTGCATTATCTCCTGGCGAGGGTCAAGCGAGCAGTTGAGCTCCAGGTTGCCACCTGACTCTGGTGCCTGCCAGGGACCAGCGCTTTTCCACCATTTCTGGACTTCAGCCTTGTGGTGGGCTGTTCCGATTTACGAGTGTAAAACCAGACATAATTTCTGATTCTGAGTCAAGACTCTTCTTGTTTGGCCAAAATCACTTCTTAAGCTGTCCAAGGGATGCTCTGCTCTGACAGACACATGGGTGGCTTTTAGGCATTGCATTAACCAGGTTTGTCGTAAGAACAGCTCCCCTCATTCTGCAGAAGGGAAGGTTGGGGTGTTGGGATGAGGTCCACGGGCTCTCACGATGCCACACAGCAACGCAGGCAAGAACAGAGTTGGCAGCTCCCTCTTTCCCATTCAATTGCTTTACAGAAGTGATTAAAAGCAGTGTTATTTTTTTTTCCTAGCTCAAGCAGCCACAACTCTCACATCCTTCAGGCATGACTATTGTTACAGCACTTGATTTAACTTCATCACTTCGAAAATGTGATTATTCACCAACTTCTGTGCTTTTTCTAGGGAATGCTAGAAAAATGACCTCGCTAGCATTCATCTTCCTGCTCGCCCTCCTCCCAGCCCAATCCATAAGCAGAAGATACCCCCCTAAGGCATCAAGTAAGTGTCACCCATCAGGGACACGGGCCTTGTGGGTGATCTAAGCCCAGGGGTGGCATCACGAAGGGGGGAGCAGGATTTTTCCCCCATCAGCACCCACCAGTGCCATGGGACCCGTCAGGCCCATGGTGCTGCTCAGCCCAGGGTCCGTGCTCACCCCAATACACCCATGGTCCTATGGGGTAGTATAGCAGAGCTGACATTTACAACCAACCTGTTTTCCTCTTGCAGTTGAGAGCCCTGTGTTCGGACCACAGCAGGTTTATGGGCTGCTGAAGGGGTCAGTCACCATAAAATGCTTCTACCCTCCCACCAGCGTGAACAGACACGACAGAAAGTATTGGTGCAAGGAAACAGCCAAGGGCTGCACGACCATTGTCTCCACCAGCGGCTACACCGCCCCAGGCTTCCAAGGCCGGGTCTCCATCATTGACTACCCACTAGCAAAAAGCTTCCAGATTAACATGACCGAGCTCACAGAGGCAGATGGAGGCGCCTACCAGTGCGGTGTCGGTATCAATGGCAGAGGGCTCTCCCACAGAGTCACCCTGGATGTTTCTGAAGGTAATTACAGTCTCGGGGCTCCTTAAACTATTACGTTCCTTTGCTTTTTTGCTGCTGTTTTTTAATAAGGCTCCACAGATAGTGTGTCCGGTGTCCAAGAGCTCAGGATGCTCCGTGTTTTCAGGAGATGGAAGTTTTTATTTTCCCCTCTTCTCTCACGGAATTAATTTTTTTGACCAAAACTCTGGCATAAAAATCAGATTAAACAAATCTCATCTTAAGGTCACAGAGGTTGCCTGGAAACTGCTGGCCTCTCTCAGCCACTAAAGTTTGGGGAGATATGTCTGAGAACTGCCCATTCCTCCCATGTACCCACCAACCCATGGCCATGTGAGCCAAGCCTGTGCTTAAGTCCAGGAGAACCCGGTGTGCAGGACAGCACCCACATCTGGGCAAGGCTCAGGGTGCAGAGCACGGTGCAAACTCGTGGCACAGCCCCTGGCAAGAAGACCATGGGGAAAACCCTGCTACAGAGCGGGCAGAGAAACAAGAGACCTCAGTCCTGAAACACGTGACAGACATGGGACACGGGTAGGTGGGTCATTATGTGTGAGGGTGGTGAGACCCTGGCCCAGGTTGCCCCGAGAAGCTGTGGCTGCCCCATCCCTGGAGGGGTTCAAGGCCAGGCTGGATGGGGCTTGGAGCAACCTGGTGTGATGGGAGGTGTCCCTGCCCAGGGGATGATCTTTGAGGTCATTCTGTGATTTCATGATCATTCCCTGACCAGGAATGGCATGTGATTATATAATATAGCAAAGGATAGAGAAACCCCATGCTAAAAAATAGCCTTTGAGGGTACATGGAAGTCACTCACAGCTACAGACAGTGCTGGAAGCAAGCATTGACTGTCGTCTCTGGATGCACAGGTCCACACGTACCCGAGGGGGCTGAGCTCTTCTATGTGAAGCTGCACAGCACTTTGACCGTGTCTTGCACCTTTGGGAAAGACTATGAAAGTGAGAGGAAATACTTGTGCAAGTTGGAGAAAAGCGGCTGCCAGAATGTTGTTGATACTCACAAGATCTATGGCAAGGATTACGTAGGGCGAACTTTGGTGAGCAACACGAAGTCTGCGGGCTCGTTCAGCGTGGTGATAACTCAGATAGGCTGGGAGGACGCTGGCTTGTACATGTGTGGGGCCGGCGTCTTTGGGGAGAGTGGAGTATCAAAGGAGCTGGACGTGCATGTCTATGAGGGTGAGTAAGCTGTTCCAAGTGGTTTTTTTTCTCCTTTATCTGTATTTCTCTTCAGCAGCATCACTTTGACAAGTGATGCTTTAACATCTCGCTTTAACAAGAACTTTAATTTCTATTCACATTCCTGCCCTCTCATCTAGATACTTCTTTCTACCCATTTAGTTACCTGTAATCATCACTAATAAAGCTTGTATTGAGACTTAACTTCCCCAGCAGTGGCTGGGTATCTTCCCCAGCCTGGCTATCCCTCAACTCCAGAAGGCAAATCCTGCCTACCAGTTTGAGACAAGCAAGGCTTAATTCCTTAAATCTCAAAATGAGAGATGCAGAAAGGAGAAGACCTGCCCTTCTCCTAGCAAAGGGGGCAAAACTCTGACATGTTAGTGCACAAAGGCAACCACCACCCAGTGGATTTGGGGAAAAGAAAGGCCCGACAGACCCTTTAGGGTTAATTCCTGGCAATGCCAGGACAGTCCCTTCTTGCCCGTACCCCTGAGCTTCACCCTGCCTTGCTTTACCCAAAACAGCTTTGTTTGATCTGATAATGTTTATTCTCTTGGGAGATTGCCACAGGGGCAAAAGTTAGACATGCAGAGCTACTCATTTCATTTTTGTCTCCAGAGGCAAAGGTTCCTCAAGAAAAGACCACAATATTCGGAGTAAAAGGAAGCTCAGTAACTTTTGAATGCCGCTACGAGCCTCTAAGAAGTTTCTCAGTGAAGTACTTGTGCAGGTGGAGAGAGAACGGGTGCGCCAAGCTCATAGAGAGCACTGGGTTTGTGCCACCCATGTATGAAGGAAGAGTGGCCATGTACAACAACCCACAGAACAACTCCTACAGCATCATCCTCAACCAGCTGAAGGACAGTGATGAAGGCTATTACTGGTGCATGACAGACAAGGAGGATGAGCAGCAATCCTCAACTGAGCTGAGAATCATAGAAGGTACGAGCTCCCGTGTTGGCAGTTCTCTGCCTGCTCAGAAGGTACAAACCAACCTCCTAAGCACCACCAAGGAGCAGATCTGGCTTTTCGGGAAAAGTACATCAACATGAAGTCTAGCCCTGGCACAATGTTTCACGTTATACAAGTTCCAACTCCCCACACCCCAGTAGTTAACCCCAGATAACTTTAAAATGGAAACAGTGGGCTTCAGTTTTATGGGGAAGGGCTGATAAGAGTTTCTCACACAACTATTTCTTAAACCTTGCAAAAAAACCCAAACCCCAGCTTTCACCCAGAGGTGCATATGCAGCATTGCTAACGTTAATTTAGCATTTTAAGGAGCACCAACCTTCAAAAATACATCTGTGTCCTTCAAAAGTACATCTCCTGGTTCAACATCTCTACAGCACCGCTAGCTATTGATGACCATTCCCACCACTGAAACCACTAACACCAGCCTTGATGTTCTGTTTTCCCTTGCAGGACAACCTGGACTGGAGGGAAAGAAGGACGTGGAGGCGCAAGTGGGCTCACGGGTCGATTTAACTTGCTCTTACCCGTGCAAGTACTACTCCTACCAGAAGTACTGGTGCAAGTGGGACAACACGGGCTGCGTCCCCATGCCTGCTTCTGACCGAAGGCAGACGGGGAAGGACGTCAGCTGCGACACCGACAACAAGACGGTGATCCTGAGCTTTGACTCGGTGGCAAAGACAGACCAAGGCTGGTACTGGTGTGGGGTGAAGCGCAACAACCTCTACGGGGAAACCATGGCGGTGTACCTGGAGGTGACCGGAGGTGAGCTCCAAGGCCAAGGCGGGCAGGGGGCTTTCCTGCTCCTTGGGGCTGGGGATGGGGCTGCTTTCTGCTGAAAAAAAAGTCCTCTCCGTATCCACTAGGTTGCAGCACCTCAAAACAGAAGTGCTCCCATCCAGACCGCTTCCCAGAGAAGGTGCCAAAATCACCCTGGTTTTGCGCAGCTTTTCGTAGAGGTTTTTCTGCACTCACTGGTTTTGGCTTCCCGGTCACAAAAACCCCACCAGCCTAAAAATCACTCCCTCCCACACTGTTTTGACTTTTTAACTCTTGTCCTGACTAATTATTGTCTGATGTTGTTATTGTCTGATATATTTAACTGACTGTTATAGTTTGTAGCATCATTTAAATGAAGCAACATCTGACACCTGTCGAGGGAAGGGCTGTGCTGACTTTGGAGACACCACCTTGCCCCCAGGAGCTTATTATCATAAGAAACCAGAAAATTAGCAGGGAGCAGGAAAGGAAGGGTGATATCACCCACTCCCCTGGGACAGCAAAAGGCTTAGTCCCAGCTTTGGTGCAGTATTTTGTTTTTCTTGTGAAGGAATATTGTCAGAAAAACGTACGGCACTACATATCCCACAGACCATCGTCACTGGATGGTGGACAAAGCGAAAAAAAAAGAGAAATAGTCTTATATCATTGCCTTTGGTGGACAAAGAGCTAGAAATAAAAGCAAGCCAGGTATTCAAAATTTCTTCAGGCAACACCAGAGGCAGAACTTAGAAACGTAAGTCTTCTCAAAAGTTTGCAGGGAGAGAGAGCCTACTCGCTATTTCTGCGACAAATTATTGGAAATAAGATTATTTCAGCTTTCTGAACCCCGTTTTTAAGAGTCTCTCACGTACGGCCCAAACCTGCTGCAGTTCCAGGAGCACCGAATACACCTGAGTAGTTTCTGTGTCTCCGTGGTGCCGCTCGGGCGAATAACGGCCCCTTCTTCCCTGGGAAATGTAGGAAGCACCGCAGACAGTGGCCTCGACCTCCTGGACATCGCTGAGCCCCCCAGCCACGTCGAGCCCCCCAGCCGTGCTGAGGACAGTTCTGTTCCCCGAGGAAGGTCCTCCAGCGATGCAGCTGCCTCGGGAAGGTTGGTTCCCTCTGGTCATTTATCCTGTTTGTGAGGTTTCTATCAGCCGACGGTCACTGTGTGTGCGGTTCGGCAACAAACAAAAAAATTCTCCCCCCCCTAAGAACTTAGTAGCTCAAAACATCAGAGGAAAAGCAGCAAAAAGTTACAGCAAGAAGCAAGATCTCTTGAAATTCACCTCTAGCCCAAGCGAGAAAATAGAATCCCAGAAGGGAGCAAATACAGACTGCAGGTACAGAAAAAAAACATTTGAAAATACTTCTGTTGAGATTAAAGAGCTTTTCTTCATGTGGTTATAACGGAGCTGCTGATGTAGCTCGTTTGGCAGGAGTTCTATCCTGCTTTTTCATTTGTTCCCCTACTATATGCCAGGATCCAATTCATTAATCAAATCACATCACCCTCACTCAGATTTACCATAGATTTTAGACTGTTGGAAGTTCATATACATTATCCGATCTTCAATAATAATAATAATAACAACAACAACAATAATAATAATAAAAAATGCATTTCACAGCTTCACATCATATCTTTTCCCTCCACTCAGCTCTGATGAAAGCCACGGCCCCAACAGACTTGTTTTAATCCTGAGCCCCATCGGTGCTGTGCTCCTGATCCTCGTGGCAGTTTTTGCTGTTTTTAAATACTGGCAGATGAAGAGATCTGGTGAGTCCCTGCCTCTTCTATTCTCTCAAGAAATCAAATGATATTAAGACAAAAACCCAATACTTTGTGCCTGCTGCTGGGCTGAGCTGCTCCCCTGGTGCCCCCCGTGCAATGGGGAGGGCAGGGACCCTGTTTCTCTCACAAACCCCATCCATAAGGCTCCAACACCCAGCGGGGAGGGTGCCTGGGCTGAGACAGAGACCACCCCTCGGGGGGCTTTGGGTGCTGCATTGCCCCGTGTCTCCCCGCACGGGGGTGGCGGGGATGCGGATGCGCTCGCACCGGCTCCCTGCGGGGTATTTATCTCCTCCCTTTTCACAGACCTGGTGTCCGTGGGGAGCTACAGGACAAACATCAGCATGTCGGACTTCGAAAGCGTGAAGGAGTACAGCGCAAGCAATAATGCCTGTGTGAAGGAGACCCAGGAGACCCAGATAGGAGGGGATGGTAGGTTGCTACCCGGGGGGGGGGCTGCTCTACAGCCCTGGGATGAGAGGTGCCAGGAGAGGGTTTGCAGAAGGACCCCACAAAAGCCACAGAAAGACCTGCCCAGCGATGACCCCCACACCCTAACATCTCCCCTCCTCTCCCTGCAGAGTTCATCTCCACCCAGGCCACCCCTGAAAATGCTGCTGAGACAAAGAAGGCAAAAAGGGTAAGAGGAGGCAGGAGAGAGCCCACTGACATGGGCAGCACCACCACAGCCCTCCAGCCTCTGCCAAAGCGGGTACCTTCTCCCAGGGACCTTATTTATACCTAGGTGCTCTCCATCTTACCCAGATCCCACCACTTGTTGCAGATCAACATCGGCGGGGGGACCTTAACCCTTTCCTGACCCCACATTTTAGCAGGGACAGTAGCACTATACCCCAAGTCAACCCCAGGTAGGGTCAGGAGGGTCGGGGCTGGGTTGTTACCATAAACATAAAAGACTGGGATAAGCAGATGGCCAGAAGCCAGAGCACACCCCACCTCCCAGCACCATATTCCCTCGCCAGCAGCGTTCAGGGGGCAGAGGTGGGCAGGGAGGGCTCTATGACTCGCTCCTCTGGCCATGGCAAGCCCCTGCTACCCCCCTGCTTCTCCTCTGTCTCTCCTCCCTTTGGTAAGATGATGGCCAAGGACCACGACTCCACACTAACCAAAGGTGCCAGATGCAAGCCCTTCCTTTAAAAGTCTTCAATCGAAGGTGATATGTAGGTGTTTAAGTGGCAAGAGCTGAAACAGAGCAATAAAGGAAACTATCGGGAAACCAGTAAAAACCAGTAGTGTTAGGGCAGGTGAGCTGGGTGCCCACACACAGGGAGAGTGATGTTGTGGAGCCCCAAACCCACAAATACTTGGGGTCTTTTCAAGGTCAAGCAAAGGCGTGATGCTCTCACATCAGCACCAGATTGTCCCACTCCCCCAGTCCGCCCGTGTCACCCCAAAACACTCACAGCCCCGCCGTGCTGCCCGCCTTAGCGCTGCCCTCTCCCCTGCCTTGTGCTGCTGCCAGTCCCCAGCCCCCTGACGGTGTCCTCCTGTCCTTCCCCAGAGCTCCAAGGAGGATGCTGACCTCGCCTACTCCGCCTTCCTCCTCACCTCCAACACCATCGCCCAGGGTGGCCCCGGGGGGGACAACGCTGCCCCAGACGTGTCCACCCCGAACTGGGAAGGCCAGATCTGAACACAAGGGACCGAGAGGCAGCAGCAACTGGGACCAAGAGGCAGCAGCGACTGGGACCAGCTCTCCCTTGAGGAGCAAAGCAAGACATCACCAAGCAGCACCGTTACTTGCAAATTGCTATAGCTTGACTTTTTTTTTCTTTTTTTTTTTTTCTTAAATTCAGCTTTGAGAAGTGCTTTAGGAGGAATTGCTTGATGCCAAGTGGGGGTGGATGGGCTGGAGGAGCAGATCTGAGCGGGCAGGTCGGACTGGGAAATGGCAGGGGCTGGAGAGGCTGAGCCCATCACCGACAGCCCCAGCCCCACCAGCGCCCTCCCAATGCGGTGGGCTCTCAGAGGCACGTTTCCAAAAAAAAAAAAAAATAAATAAATACCAAATATCTCCTTTTCTTTTAAAGGCAGCTGGAAAACTCTCTAGAATGTCAACTTGCATTTTTGATTCCTCTTAGCTTTTCCACCCAGAGGGCAGTACCTGCAGACCAGACGTGGTCTGGAGTGGTTTTACACAGCAGCAATAAAGGAAACCATTGGCTTTCAGCAGACGAGGGGACCTCATGGTCCTTGGGAGGGCCCGGGGAGGGAGCACCCAGAGAGGGGAGTAAGGATGCTTTTGGGGGGGGCTTTCTGCCCCTCCTCTTACTGCAGCATTGCAACATCGCATCGGATGTTGCAAATGGTACAGGACGTTAGAAGAAACCCACAATTAATGGAGGCAAGCAGGAAACGTTTTTGAGTAACCCCACCTGTGTTCCCAGCAGCAGCAGGAATTGATCACGGAGTGACATTAATTAGTATGAAAAACTAACAGCAGCCTATACAGCTGGCTGGGCAACGGGCACCCGTTTTCGTGGCATCGTATCCATTGGCATGGTCCAGAGAAGCTGAACCAACCACCTCCCACTGCTGACCTGGGGTCGGAACAACCGAGCCCACTCCGTGCTCCTCTGCCACAGGGCCACCAGCTGAGGGTGGCCTTAGAAACCCACCCTTTGCTCAAGAAACCCGAGCCACACATCTCTCACACGTTTTCCCTGGCTGACTTCATGTTTATCCAGGCGGAAACAAGGAAGATTGTGATTAAATACCGTCTCTTGGTTTTATTTCCAACTGTGGATGACTAAAAAGTAGTTTACTGACGCCCGTATTTCCAAACCCCAGCATGATGCTGCTGTCTGTCAGTTAGATGGGAGTATAGAAAACTGAATACCCTGCAGATAAAGCAATGTAGGAAGCAGCAATGATGAAAAAAAATGTGACAAAACAGAGAAGGAATTTTCCCTGAATACCAGGAACAGGATGGGCTGGTGCCCGCCTGGCAGGGAGAGGGGCTGTGGAGGTGTCCCATGGGACCAGGGCTGTTTGGGAGAGGAGGGCCAGAAACTGCAGCAGCAAATTCAAACTCCTGAGCCTGTGTTGGTTAGAATCATCATAGAATCATTCAGGTTGGAAAAGACCCCTGGGATCTCACACCCTTTGCTGTGAGGGTGGTGAGGCACTGGAAGGGGTTGCCCCGAGAAGCTGTGGCTGCCCCATCCCTGGAGGGGTTCAAGGCCAGGCTGGATGGGGCTTGGAGCAACCTGGTGTGGTGAGAGGTGTCCTTGCCCAGGGCAGGGGGGTTGGAACTCCATGATCTTGAAGGTCGCTTCAAATTCCAACCATTCTATGATTCTATGACAGGGGACTAAGGTGTTAGTAAGAGCACCCGCGCAGGAGGAGCAGAGCTGAGAAAAGGCCACCGTCGGGCAGGCTGAAGAGGAAGCAGATTTGCCAAGGGAGAGCAAAAGGGGTTTTCTCCTCGTGTGAAATTTCCAAACCTTAGCGTTTTCCTGCAGCTTTATGACTGCTCACCCCCCCGGGGACACTTCCCAAGCGCACGCCTTCCCTATTGCACCAGAATAATTCATTCACTTCCAGCAACTCTGGGCAGGCACGGACCTGTCCTGGCCCCTCCGCGCCTTTTCCAAAAGCCAAGCCCCTTCCCACCACGCTGATGAGGGGATGCAGGAGGTGAGGACGATGAGCTGCAACCAGACATTTCGGGTCCCAGCCTTGCCCTCAACAAGGTGGTGACTATCACAATGCGGGTGCAAGAGCAGCCCTAAAAACACAAATCAAGGAAGCTGCCACGAAACGCAGATGCTGCCTGAGCTGCCGCCTCCTGCTCGCAGTGAGTCAAGCTCATCTCAGCCCTTAACTGCAGGGATGTCTGTGATTCAGGAATAATTTGGGTAACAGCCGGGGTAACACTCCCCATTTTTTATATTTTATGGCTCGTTATCAGAGCCATGAACAATGAGGTTCTGGGGGGATATGGTGTAAGGGAGCACGTTGTAGAATGGGGTTGGTGGTTGCACTCAACAATCACAGAATTGTAGAATGGTTGGAGTTGGAAGGGACCTTCAAGATCATCCAGTTCCAACCCCCTGCCCTGGGCAGGGACACCTCCCACCACACCAGGTTGCTCCAAGCCCCATCCAGCCTGGCCTTGAACCCCTCCAGGGATGGGGCAGCCACAGCTTCTCTGGGCAGCCTGTTCCAGTGCCTCACCACCCTCACAGGGAAGAATTTCTTCCTAAAATTCTGCCACTATGAGACACCGCAGCACTATGCGTATTAACACCTTCTGGGAAAACAGAGTGGAAAATTTAATTGGAGCGTGCAGAACCAGTGGGTTCCAACAATGTGTTTGCTGCTACTGGCACCTAAAGGAGCCCCAGTCGGGTGAAAACAGACCAGAGCTATACATTATCACAATAAAACTCATCTCATATGCAAGCTGGGGTGATTTAGCATCGTTCAGGTCTAAACTCTGGTCCCTCTGGCATGCCAGCAACGATGCGTCACCTCTGGGATGCCAGCATCACCAGGAGTGACAGTATCTGCTATGAAAGGGCACCACAGTGACCTCAGGAAGTTTCGCCAACAAGAAAGATGTTCCTCAGAATTTTGATGAACAGACTCAGCAGAGTTTCAAGTGGGGTTTACTTACAGTAATTGCAATTTCCACAAAGCTTACTAGAGAGTGTCAGCAAATTACATGGCACATACAAGAACCCTTTTCTGTTCAGCAACCACATATCTTGCACAAAAGTGTTTTCTTTCACTGATAAGGCAGAAAATACAATCTCAAAAGGAAACACAGATTTCTAAGGCCTGACATACCTGCTAGGAGCTATTCTTGGAAGCATTTCTCAGCTCGTTTCAGGCAGAGAAATCAGCAGCTGCCCTTAGGTAAGACTGAGCCCAGACTTACCAGCATCTCTACACCAGAGCCATTCCAGCAGGCACTCAGAACTCATGAATACATATTCCCGACACAAACATTTCATAATTTAAACAATAATTCTATTAAATGATCACAGCTTATGTCTGCTCGCAAGAGGAACCCTCTTTTAGATCTCCTTTTGGCGAGCATCCTTTGACAGAAGTCAGCAAAGAGAGTGCTAGGGCTGATTTGATCAAACTCGGTATTTCCACCTCAACGCAAGGCATCTAGGTGGACCTGGCCAGCAAAACACTCGGTGTTCGATCGACCAGAGCTGCCATCAGTGAGGAACTGCACTGATACAGTACATTTTTTGCCCCTTCACCCCTGGTGTGTGCAATGGCCCAGCAGCTTCCTGGCCCCGGTGGTTGGCGGGTCGTTAGCACCTTCTGCTCTCTAACTGGATTTCTCTATCCAGTCTAGTAGGATGTCCAGCTCACCCAGGGATTTAAATGCTGCGGACGTAACATTCAGCTGAAATTATATCAAGGAATAAGTTGTAGGCAAAACTAGCAGCTGCAACCGAACGAAAAGAGGGTCTGAGTATCTGTGTTAATTACTAGACGTAGCCTCCGACTTACCCCTTTGTAATTTGCAAGTATTTGCTTAAATTTCTCATCAGATTCCTGTCCACACAGGCACTTGTTCTGCTCGTGCTAAACAAATAAGACAGAATTCATCAGTCTGGGGTGTTCAGTTTTAAAAATAAAAGATCGGTTTCTAATTATGCTGGAAGTGACTGTGTAGACCCAGACCTGAAACTCTGGAAGAGGCTGCGGGTCCTTGAAGAAGCTTTGAGTTTACTTTGACAGACAGAGGGACGGGATAAATATCGTTCTTGAGAACTGATGTGGGAGGTGGTCCATGAGTGGCAAGTACAACAATTTCTCAGTGGTCATACGCAGCCTTCACAGCATGCTGCTTTGTAATTTTGTTAAAAACACTTTTATAAATAGAGATTTTGTGATTTCGTAAAAGGCTTCGGTTTATATCTATGCCAGTTACTAAGAGATGAAACGAAGCTGGAGCTTTGCAAGCCCCCAGACTTACACACTGCTCAAATTTCCTCTTCACGCTGAGGAAGGAGTTGGCGATGCTGCTGATTTTTCGGTTGACGAACGAATCCTCCGTCTTGCAGTGCTTGAAGACTTTGTCCACGTAGAAGTTGAAGAGCTGGTGGGTCATGCAGCATCTACCTAAGGGCTTAAGGAATGAATTTCGTTTGTAAAAGGTCTTCCAAAGTGCTTTAAAACAGCAGCCACCAGGCTTTTTGCCCTCCTCTGAAACAAGCCACCTCTAACATCCAGCACGGTAGCCGAGCACAGCAGGAGGTTTTGGCTCATATAAAGCTTTTTCAGTGATGCTTGATTAAATTGATACTATATATACATAGGAAGCTACTTTAGATTGGTTTTCCAGGACATCCTTCCTCAGCAAGTCAACAAATTAATTAGCTGTTTTTTTAGCTGGGTGTTAGATGCTGAGACCTGAAGATGTGGCCTATATCTTTTACATCTAGAGTGTGAAAGAGCCACAAAATACCTATTTATGATATATTTCACCTCCCCAGATCACATTCACCTGCTTTTGGATCCTCTAATAGCTTTCCACCCAGGTCCTGACTCACCTCACTTCGTCTCCACCCACCGAGGTGCTGAGGAACCGCAGCTAAAGCTCCTGTAACTGCAGCATCATGTGCAACAACGAAAAAAATAAGTGTCTCTGCCCACCATTTCTGGAAAGAGAGTCAGGGTGAAATCCCAGTGCAGGAACCGGCAGTGGGTCACCCACCTCCTCTCGCCTACGTGATCCATATCACATTATCCTCCCTGACCTGCCCTGTCTGCCAGCGTCTGTGTTTCGCAGGAACTCAGAAGAAGTCGTGGTATCATACGACTTCCCCAAATGCCCCGAGCTGGCGCATCTCCTGCCTGCTGTCAGGATGCTACCTGGTCAAAACGACTCAAATCAGAGAGAGGGTAAGGACACCTACCTTAACCTTGTGCAGCGAGTATGGATGAGACAAGATGCTGAGGGTCCTGATGGGATCTCTGGCTTGCTGCAAGGCAGGAGATAGAGATAGTGATGGACCTCCAGAGGAGGAGCAGCCCACTGAGGAGCTCCCCCAGCTCCACAAGACCTCCCAGCGATACTTACGATGTTGGTTTTAATTGTGGTGAAACTAGACCTAATCTCAGTCACACTCATTGAAACTCTGCAGGGTCCAAAGTGGAAGATTTTATTCCCCACCGTTGGCATCAAATTCAAGCAGCAGGACATGGTGAGGAGGCAGAGGAACAAGTGGGATCCCTTCATGGTGCAGCCTGGGAGATCTGATCAAGGAAGACAATATTGCCTCACTGTCTTTCCTAAATAATACAATTGCAACGCTTACAAAAACATAGGTATTTTATGTAGAACTTTTACCTGTCCACTTCTATTAAAAAAAGAAGCAACAACCCACAGTGACTGGTATCTCTTACCCAAAAAAAAAATAAAATAAAACCAAATGTTGAACAGAAGATCCCAAAGTAATTGGAAAAAAAAAATATTAAAAAAATACTAGCAAAAGACTGCATGTAAATAGACAACTTTCTTCTGAAAAGTTTTCATCAGAAAAATAAATACGATTAAATTAAATTATTGAAAGTCTACTGACGCAGAAGCAGGAGGAGGTAATTGTGACTAAAAGCAGCAAATCCCAAGGTCTGATCCCAAAAGAAAATGCTTTCCCTTAGAAAGAGCAGACTTCAAAAGCACTGAAAATTAAGGCTATTAATGGAAAAAATCCTTTTAGAGTCATGTTATAGGAATACAAGGAAACACAGGAATGCACAGAGCGAAAGGATAAAGCCAGTGTTTTACCTCGTTCTTCGATGTGGGTTCACTCACCTCCCTTCCTGACGTCTGACCCGAAGAGCTCCGGAGAACAGGTTTTTATTCAGGTATCAGGAGGAAATAACTCTTGGATTAACTTTTGGGATTTTTCTTGCTTTTCCCAGCATGTATTTCCCTTTGTAATTTATCGCATTAATGAGCTAGTGAAAGGGACCAGTTCTCTCACCCACAGGTGTTTCCCTCACCCACGGAGGCGGGAAATCTTGGCATCACTGCATCATTTTGCATTCGGGAAGAAGGACACGGGCAAAAGGAGAGACCATCAAGGGGGTTCGATGGAGCAACGCTGCCAAACCTCCCCGCCTGGAGTGGGGACGTTCCCGGCTCCTGTGGAGGCGTTGGGATGCGGGAAGCCGAGCAGCATCACTCCCCTCACAGCGGTCCAAACCCCCCCCGGTGCAAGGGTTGCTGGCAATGAGAGGTGGGGCTCCAGTAAAAGGTGTGTGACTCAGGAAGCTGGCAAGACCTTTCTCCATCACTGCCCTGGCAAACGGGGCCTTCACCCACTGGGTATGGGGGACCCTGCTCTCAGGCTTGTTCTTCAGGTGGGTTGACACTTATCGCCATCAGCACGTCCTGGTATTTGGAGATCTGGGGTGACCAGGTACGAGAGGGCTTTGGGACACAGCACCCACCTTGGTGCCAGAAGTCACTTGGGTTTCAGGAAGCACGGGTGGCTTAGGTGACCATTATGCACAGTCCAAAGCTCCCACCCTGCAGAAGGAGAGAACTTTCACTCAGACCTTTGGAAGTCCACCAGCCCAGGGGTGGAAGGGAAGTTTCTACCCACCAGTAAAGACTTTGACTGCAAAGCCGATGATTACTGCTGAGCAAAACTGATGCAGCCAAAGTCCTCCAGCAGACCAGGCATGCTCTCACACCAATGTTTCACATCTGGACCATCCTCAGGGAACCAGGGTTTGCCAGGAGGGGCATCAAACCCCAGGCTGGTTCCCTGGGCTGCTGGCTCCAAGGCTAGTTCGGTTGTTTCAGTAACCCCTTTGGAGACAGCCCAGTCCAGTCTCCAGACAAAAAAGAGCAGGTCAAAAAAACTTCTTGGACTACCTGTACCCAGTAGGGAAGGTTGGATGGACTTTGAGGGCATGGAGGTGGCAAAGACACCCCTCTAAGCCCACAGCCAACCTCTGGGGCAGCCACGATGCTCTGGGGGAGAGCAGCAGCCTGTGCTCCTTGCAGTGCAGGTCTATCTCCCGTGCCACTGCCTGTGGGCCAGGGCTGTTCTATAAACTTTTGCTGGGTGAGTAATTTATCAATAACCAAGCTCAATCCTGAGCGAATTTCCGTCATGAGGGGAAAGACTAGGCAAATAGACTGTGTGCCCAGGCTAGTCCTAGTATTGCATACAGTATTGCCCCAAATGCACCAACCGTGCCTCCCTCAGCCCTGCAAACTGTCAACCAGCCAAAAGGCAGGTCCAAATCTGCAACGGGCTGCGTTTGCCCTTGCTGAGGTGTTGGAGGGATCCCCAGCAGCACGAGGCTGGTAATCTCTGCCCAATTCCCAGCTGCTGCCTGCAATCACAGCAAAAATTTCGCTTGGAGCAGAGGAAGCGGCACAGGCAGCGTTCCCAGGGAGCCCAGTGCACACCCTCGGTGAGGAAAATGCAATGAACTCTTACTTCATTATGTAAATTGCAGATGAGAAGAAGGGATTGATTTCCTTTTTTGTTGTTGTTGTTGTTTTTTTTTTTTTTTTTTTTTTTTTTTTCCCTTTTGGTTACCAAACTAGTGTTCAAGCCAGGTCAGCCAAATGCCAGCAGGCAAGAAACAGTCATGGGTTAAACATTGCCAGCCAGGATGATGGAGGAAAAATGCTGGAGTGAAAGAGGAACAGGAGGGAAACGTTGGATTATCGGGGTCCAGGACCTTGCTCCGTTACCACCCTGCACGGCCCTGGGTGGGCGTCCCTCGGCCTCACTGCCTGTCCCCCACCACTGCAAACCAGAGGCAACAGCAGGACCCTCACTGCAAGGGCAAAGGTGGGGAATGACCACATCAAAGATGAATCATAGAATGGTTAGAGCTGGAAAGGACCTTGAAGATCATTGTGTTCCAACCCCCCTGCCCTGGGCAGGGACACCTCCCACTGGAGCAGGTTGCTCAAAGCCCTATCAAGCCTGGCCTTAAATACTTCCAGGGATGGGGCAGCCACAACCTCCCTGGGCAGCCTGTTCCAGTGCCTCACCACCCTCACAGGAAAGAATTTTTTCCTAATATCCAATCTAAATCTCCCCTCTTCCAGTTTAAAACCATTCCCCCTTGTCCTATCAAGACATGGGGAGGCAGGCAACCCGGAGACTTAGAAATAAAAAAGGAAAAGCTACAGGTTCAACAACAGCAACTGATTTCCCCAAGTGTTGGACCCAATGGAGGTCTGGAACCCCCCTTTTTTCAGAGCAGATGGGATGGCATCAGCAGGGAGATGTTGGCGTGAGTTGGATCGAGTCCAGCAGCGTGACAAGGCAGATGAGCTCAGCCNCGGCTTGGCTTTCCCCGGGCAGCCTAAGGGAGGCGACCTGAGAGCTGCAGCAACACGACAATCTCCTCCATAAAAGAACTTCTCGTGTGCTCTGGGAAGGAAGAGGAAAAGGAGAAATAGGGATTTCAGAAACCCAGCAGCGTGACAAGGCAGATGAGCTCAGCCAGTGAAATGGGAACCCGCTCCCCCGGGCGCTTTCAGAATAATTAAACCTTTCGTTTAAACCTTTCACGCGCTGGGAGCGGGGAAGTGGTCCTTCCCCCGGGAAGCCAGCCAGGCAGCTGCCAGCTAACGCAGGAGGGCTCCTCCTTTGGGATTTTACGGTAGGTGCATTCTAACGGGGCACACTAGAAGTAGTTGTGGCCCAAATAACAAGCTGAGGCAGCTGAGAGGGTAGTTTGCCGGCTGTCATCACGCTAAGGTATTGAAAACTAAGCCCTGTGTATCATTAGCTTGTGTGAAAAATTATTTATACAGGATCTGTGATGAGCAGCACAGCCCCTGCGCGTCTCACATCTAGAGTGATTCAACTCAGAAAGGCACAAGAAGGGAACAGCCTGGAAAACCAGCCCTTGGAGCATCCTTTTGGACCACCCTGGCTCTCGGCAGCTCCCACCGCTCAGCCTCACCCTGCCGAGCAGACGGCCACTGTCACACCCCCACCACCGCCGCGCCGAGCGGGCATCACCGCGATGGCAACGGAAACAGCACAGTAACAGCAGAAAGCACCAGCCTGCAGCAGACAACCCGCTTGCTGAAATGACTAACAGAGCAGAGGCTCCCAGTGAGCCCGGGAGCGTGACTGGAGACGAGACACCTACTCACTGGCAGCCGGTTATGTCAGGGAAACTCAGCAGCAGCTCCACACCAGGGCAGGAGAGTCGTGGCCTGAGTCACTGCAGTCCTGCTTGTTATGAGCTGCTGCTGCTGACCCAACTTTATTCCCTTCAAATAGCCCAAATTTTTTTTTTGGTTTATCCTAAAATAAAACCCAACCAAGCTGTTCTGCTCCAGAGGAGCCATGCAGACAAGAACTGACCACAGGCACACATTAACACTGTGTTTCCAGTAAAGCATTTCAGAGCGATAAGGTACCAGTTTCAAGAGTGCTTTTCAAGGTAGTTTCAAGTTGTAAGAAGATCTGATAATATTTTACAGACCATTCTTGGTTTGCCATTCTTTGCCATTACTCATATTTCACAGCAGTTTTAGGTACACCAGCATTTCAGATATGAGGCTGATAATGGTTTGCACACAGATCCCCGGACCTAGACAACATGAATGACAGACATGCCTCCACTAATTTTAATAAAAGAAAAATTGAGACTTAATAACAAAGCCCAACAACAATATCTGAACTCTGGAACTCTTTCTGACATCCTTCAGGAAAAAGAACCACAAAAATCAACTGAGCTACCTGAAACAAAAATGCTCATAGGATGTTCCATCTCTGCTGGTACCGCTGTAGCTCACCGAAGACCCTGCCAAAGGAACAGAATTCTGTTTTCACAGGCAGAGGAAAAGGTTTTCATGTGGTTTTTATGCACTGGAGTGATTTCTTACACACCTGCAGCTGTGTCAGTTGTCAAACAGCCCTACCCCAACCCCAGCCAAGCGCTGATGGGAAGATGGGCAGCAGCCGTGGTGCTTGGCTGCAGTTCTGGGTCATTCTCAGCACCTTAAAAATCAGAGGTTTAATTGTCAGGCAACCACCTGGCCCTCTGATCCAGAGCCCATTTCAAATCTCATTTTAACAAGTGCTGATCTGGCCCGGTCCCCTCGAAGCTCAGCACCCTACTGGATGTCACCATCGTCACTCTTTCCGTCAGCTTCTGCCCCGATGCGCTTTGTCCTTCGCAACGGAAACGTGCTCCACGGCTGCCAGCGCCCTCTCCCAGCCTCCAAAATCCTCCTGCTCTTCTACCTCTTAATTAGTGCAGTTCATTATCAACAGAGAACAGGGGCCAGTTAATGAGCAGGGCCCCAGCTCTGCAGTGCTGCTGACAAAAGTAAAAAAAAAAAATTGTTTTTCTCGGTAAACTCATCAAATGACTCAGAAAAAACTCTGCGAGGAGTTCTGGGCTGATAGGTGTGGTACATCGTGTGCCCTCTGCTCAGTCACATTTCTAACCATAACCACTTGAATAATTCTGAAAGTCAAACACCAAGTACTGCCTTTTAGGGAACAGCAGGTTAAGCCCAGCTTATCTTAAGGAAATGCAACTTTTATTCAGCCAAGCTCCAGAGGTGTCCAAAGCCACCAGAGCAGAACTCGAGCTCTTTTCCAGGATCTCTTCCCTAGTGGCTCATGGCCATCTCAGCAGCTTTAGGACCTCGCCTTGTGGGTAGAGCAGCTCCTTTCCCAGCACTGAGGGGCTGGGGGACTTGGGGAGAGCCTGGCAGAGTGTCCCCAGCCCTGAGACAACGTCCGAGTCACCCTCATTTAGGGCATCTCCCATGACTGTCCCCTCCAGGGCTGTTTCTGTCGTGTCCTGTTACTGCTGCCCCAGCCCGGGGTGTCTCCGGGTGCGTGTCCCATCAGAAAGGAGACAGTGTCACGTCCCGCCGGGAGCACCGCTCCGTTGGAAGCGGGTGGTCCTGGCCAGGTCACCGTCGGCTCCCGGCTGCGCAGGGCTGCACGTCACAGAAAATGACACTGCCTCCGTCACCACCTTCGCGGAGCAGATGTGACACTCGTCTGCGTGACTCACCAGTGGCAGCGCTGCCACCAAGCCAGGCTTTCACCCAAAGAGGGTAAAGAAAAATGCAAAAGAAAGTGCTTTTTCTATTTTTTTTTTCCTTTTTTCTTTATTTTTTTTCCCCTTTCCCCCTCTAAATTTCACCTTTGTGGAAGGGGAAAAGCGTGATGGAGGATCTCATAGACTGACATATCTGTTCTGCAGAAAACCATTCATTTAGTCACCGGGGCTGGGGGTGTTGAAGGTGACACACTTGCTTCCCCTGCTTTGATAAAATGTGAACTCACAATTTGGTTATCACAAATGGCATCTCCCCCAAAGGGAAACGCATATTTCTGGTCTTTACAGTTTAATAACGCAGTTGATTTTCTTCAACAACACTTGGGTTTTGGCAGCCCCCTCCGCGCCCGGGGCTTCCTCTGCAAAGCGTGTGCTCAGAGAGGGGTGAATCCAGCCAAAGACTTCAAAATCTGGGAGCACAGGAGCTGTGTGTGATGGCAGGGAGCAGCCCTGGGGAGGTCAAGGCGTTCCTGCTAAATTTAGGAACAGGCTGGAGAACTGAATTGTCCTTGGGCAGTCTTTACCCCAAAACTGCGACAGCTCAGGAGTTATCCCAAAGGCCAGGCAGCCCCTGCCTCGGTACCGGTCCCTCTTTTGGGGTCATTTTAGCTGGATTTCCCACACAGAGTATATATTTCGATGGTTTAGTTTTTTCCTCTCTTTTTTCTTATTTCCCCCACACACACACCTGCAGGTGGGTATTTCAGAAAAAAAAAAGTCAAATAATTGCCTGAAAAGCACTGCCTCCCGCTGAGGATGGGTGGAAGCGTTTGGGAGAGAACGATGTAGAGCTCAACGCCCATGGTGAGATTTGTGCCGCTCTCCAAAAGTCTTTCAAAGATTCGAACCTGCTAACGAGATGAAACACAGGCTTAATGAACGAGGCTTTTTCAGTTTCCAGGAGGTTTCAGAAGCTTTTTGATGTGGCCACCCGACATATTAGCGATCAGCCCTCTCTAGGCAACTGTAAAGCCAATGTATAGAAAATGCTGAAGCACAGGCAAGACGTGGAGCTGCCCGAGAAGCTCCTTTGCTGGCCGGCGGGGCAGCACGCTGCTGGCAGGACCAATATTTCACAGAGAAACGAAACCTTCTTGAAAGGTCTTTCCGAGGGAGAGAGGTGTGATCAGGGAATATGAAAAAATGCTCTAAGCAAAGCAAACTTCCACTTTCCAAAGCCACAAGAACCCCCCAGGCACATCTTTCCCACAGAATTTGCAGTTGTTTACTGTGCTTGCTTCTAATTTTAACTTTTTTTTTTTCTCTTGCCATTCTACAACCATAATTCACATTACCAGCCATCCTGGTGCTTCCCTTGTCCCCACAGTCCTGGGGGGCTCCCTTGGAGACCGGGTTATGCTGTTGACAGAGGAAGTTTGCACCTTGGAGAGTGTGGGCTGTCTAAAAGAAAGAGAGAATCAAAGAGGAAACAAACATAAAATTAACCAAAAATTGAAGAAAAGAGCTCATTCCAAGGATAGGGATTTTCCATAGTGAGGTTGGGGATCCCAATCCCGGGAAGGGACACTTCCCACCACACCAGGTTGCTCCAAGCCCCATCCAGCCTGGCCTTGAACCCCTCCAGGGATGGGGCAGCCACAGCTTCTCAGGGCAACCTCTTCCAGTGCCTCACCACCCTCACAGCAAAGGATTTCTTCCTGAGATCTTATCTCAAATTCCCCTCTTTCCACCTAAAACTCTCTTCCCCTCGTCCTGTCACTGTGCTGTGCAATAATCACATGCAGAGCTATCGGGGATAATTATCTGCACCCCCAGGTAAACAAGAGCTTTAACGTACACGAGGCACAGCGAGTGAGGTCCCTGCTAAGCAGAAGGGGCTGTTTCTTGCTGAAATATCAAACTGCTCCCACTCCCTTCTCCAAAGTTTGAGGCAGAGCTTTGTTTGAATGGCCTGGCTTATTCACATAATCACAGAGATGCTCAGGAGGGAAAAGAAACACCCATCACACACTGCAGATGCCAGGCTGTGGTCTGCTGAAATTCAGGTACCTGCCAGCCAGCTCTGCTGTTCCTCCCATCTTCACTTTTGGAAGAACTAAAAAAAAAAAAGCATGGGATAGCAAAAGTCACGCCAAGTATTTTTAAGGAAACTGGGCTTGGCTTGGGACTGAGCAGGCGGCCAAGCTGTCCCATCCAACGCCAGGGTTTGCTTGGGAGGGTGAAATATGCTGACAGTGCAGGCAATAAATGATGCCTAATAGAGGAGAAACTGAGTGCTCGCTGCCATCAGCTCGATTTTTGAATTTTCTGGGGAGCAAATGAATCACTCCGATAGGCAACCCGTAGATTTAGCTTTCACCAAAACCGAAACTCATGTTTCAGTAAATTAGCCGTAGGTTCTGTACATAACCCAGCTCCTCAACACGGGTTTCGGTTTTGGCTGGGCTAATATTGCCTTTAGTGCATGTTAACAACTCGGGGCTTGAATCAGTCTCAATTTCACAAGCACGAAGGGCCAAGGCTGGTTTCGCTGGCGCTGGCTGCACGGGAGCCCGGGCAGGGAGGGCAGCTCTGCTCCAGCCCCAGCCCCAGAGCAGAGGCAGCCGGGGGCAAGGACAGCAAAAAAGAGCTCTGCTAGCAAGCCCCAACCCCTCGCCTTCCCAGCTTCCGACCTTATTTGCTCACCCACATCCTCTGGAAATGAGAAAATACAGGCAAATCGGCCCTGAATGCCCTGGCAGCACGGAGAAGCCCGCATAGGAAAGTCTCCTGTGCTGTTTTCCCACCTCCTGCCCCTGGAGGTGGAATAATATCAATAAATGATTTAATCCAGCGAGATGTGGATCCCTCCCTGCGCTGGAGCTGCACAGCCAGTCCCCTGGTTCAGGCACAAAGGTGGGCTAATGAATGGATCTAGGGCTCCCCTAACGAGGAGCAACACAGAGCCCAGGCACGGGAAACAGCGTCCCAGGCAAATGTCCCAGGGAGCAAAACCATCAGGGCACCAGAGGAAGGCTTAGGAGGTGAAAGCTGTATCTGCAGGGTAAGAGCACGATTAACCCTGGACTGATCAGGAGGATTTCTCCTTTGAGCCCTGCAGGGTGGTTTGAGGAGATGGAAGGGGAGAGCCCTGCCTCCCGTTCAGTTGAAGATGCTCTCCAGAAGGTGTCCAGGCAGAGCCATCACTACCGAGAACACACACTGCACCAGTCCCTGAACAGCCCTGGACCTGCCACAGATGAGGTTTTGGCCCCAAGATGAGCAAGAGCCATGGTGCTGGCTGCCCTGGTGCCCCATCAGCCCTCAAAGGGTTTGTCCCACCCTGAGCCTTGGACCATCCTCAGCACTAGAAGAGCCTCCTCCTCCAGTATCCATCCCAGCCACCGCTTGCTTCTAGCTGTAAGTTATTGGAAAGCCGTGCTACGAGGAAAGGTTAATTTTCCCAGAGGTTTATCC
This sequence comes from Pedionomus torquatus, assembly GCA_013398155.1. Lineage (NCBI taxonomy): Eukaryota > Metazoa > Chordata > Aves > Charadriiformes > Pedionomidae > Pedionomus > Pedionomus torquatus. Next base: position 54,576 of record VZRU01011226.1, read on the forward strand.
TGTTGTCACCCTCCCTGTGGGGCTCTTGCCCAACCCCAGCACACACAAGGAGCCCCAGTTTGGCCACGGGGCATCAGCCATCCTGGGCAGCCCCGACCCTCTGCTTCCCAAAGCATCCCCCTCAGCTCGGTGGAAAACTGAATTCTCAATCACTTGCATCTCCCCGCCACACAATGTGACCAGCAAAAACCCCTTTTAGCCGTAAATATAAACCACAGGCACTGCAAGGATTGCAGCTTTATAGTCTCAGGACAGGCTGCCAGGCTCTTTTGAGGAGTGGCGATGGGCTGCCCATCTCTCCCTTCCCGACAGCAGGAGGCAGCTGATGGAGGAAGTTTGCTTCGGATGATTTATCTTCTTCTTTTTTTTTTTTTTTTTCTTTTTTTTTTTTTTTTTTTTTTTTTTTTCTTTAATTTTATTTAAAACACCATTTTCAGAGAGGGGTTTTCCACCATTCAGATTCGTCTTCCACTTCCTGGTCACAGCCCTCAAAACCTATGCGGAAAGCAATAAGCAAAAAGGGGCTCCAGTGCCTGTTCCCGAAGCAAACTTTCCTGGGATTTCCATGAAAAGCCAAATCTCAGGCAAATCACATCGGGAGCACAAGCGAGATCGACGCGGAGCAGAAGACGCCCCAGTGCCCAGGAGGGAAGCAGGTCGTCCCCCTGGGAGCAGTGAGATGTCAGCGATAGCTTCTCGATCGCTGAGCCCCACCGCTTTCATAACACCAGTGGGCATTTTTTGTCGCATCTCTGTAATTAAGACACCTCACAGGAGAAACAGCTGGGCCCTGTTGTCTGCTCACTCTGTTAAAAAAAAAAGAAACAACCAGCAAAACCCCCAGAAAATCAAACAACCCCCAAAAAATAAAAAAGAGAGAGAGATAACAGAGGGGGATCTGGACACACCAAGGTAAAAAATTATACAAAATATTTAAACCCCTCTGAAACCTCTAAAATGCACAACTGATGGATTCTTTTTTAATCAAAGAAATCTCGGCTCAGACAGGTGAGGTCAAGTGAAGGTTATTCTTCCTCTCCCTCCCCGTGGCACAGCCGTGTGCTCACCCCATGCTGAGGCTGTTCATTACAAACCCCTCAACTTAAAAGAAACAAATTCAATAGAAAAAACACACAAACAAAAAAACCCAAACAAAAAAACAAACCTCAAACCAAACAAGAACTTGTAGCAATTCTATTTCATCGTATTTTTCCCTGAAAGGGCAGGGGTGGCAGCAACAGCCTCTGGGGTGATTATTCTGGGAATCTGCCTCCTGAAACCTGTTCCTTTGCTCCCAGCTTCTCAGAGGGGTCCCCGAAACCGCCGAGTTACAGCCTCGCACGACCGTCACCTTTTCTTTTGCGGCTCAGAGCTGGGGTTCAGCCCGTCCAGAGGGGCTGGCAGCGGGGTCCCGAGGGCCAGGCGTTATCACACCGGTGACTTCTGAGCCGAAAGCCACTGCTGGGTGGTGGGGGCGTGTGGGAAATTCCCCCGGCAGCAGCGGGGAGGCTACAGAATCCCTGGCAGGGATGACCCCCCCCTCCTGCCCTGCCCTGGCTGCCGCAGGTGCTTATCTGCATGCTGAAGAGGTGAAAAAGAAAAAGAAAAAGAAAAAAGAAAAAAAGAAGAAGAAGAAGAAGAAGAAGAAGAAGAAGAAGAAGAAGAAGAAGAAGAAGAAGAAGAAGAAGAAGAAGAAGAAGAAGAAGGAGAAAAAGAAGAAAAAGAAAAAGAAAAAAGAAGAAGAAAAAGAAAAAGAAAAAGAAAAAGAAAAAGAAAAAGAAAAAGAAAAAGAAAAAGAAAAAGAAAAAGAAAAAGAAAAAGAAAAAGAAAAAGAAAAAGAAAAAGAAAAAGAAAAAGAAAAAAACACCAAAAAACCTCTGTATTTCTCAACCCTCTGCTCTGCACCGTGCAGGAAAAAAACACCCCCAAAACTCCGCAGCAGGAGTGAGGCAGCCCCACATTTGGCTTCGGGCCGAGGGCCTGATACTGCTGTGGAAAGCGAGTGAAGTCGCCACCGTAATTCACCCCCACGGTCACATTACGCTTCCGAGCAGCTGGTTTGCATTATCTGATTTCTCAAACCCTGATAACTGGTTTCTGTCTTATGACCATTCATAACTACAAATAGTTTGTATTTGTACGATGGGTCAGAGCGTCGGTGCCAAATCATGATAGGGACGATGTTCTCCAGAAGATCCATGCACTCCAGTAAGACCAAAACCAGAAAAAAGAAACTCATAAAAACAGCACTTGTGAAATGATGTGCTCAAGGCAGGAGTTGCTCAAAATTGTGTCTTTGGGATGCTTAAGAAGAAATAAAAAAAAGGCAATGCAAGAGATACTTGGGTAAGTCAAAACAGACCATATATTCAGGGTTTTTTGGCATACTTTTACCTCCTTAACATTCCTGCAAACAAACTCATCTGAGGAAGCCTCGTTCATCCTGCTGGCTCGGAGGACACGGTCCAGGGCCAACACTCCTCAGATTCTGCAAGGACAGAAACAAGGCATCACCACGAGCAGTGGAAAATCCCTGCCAACAACATATTACCTGTTCTTCCCTTCTCTTTTCTTCTGAAATAACACCTCTTTGTAACTGCCCCCCGCCCCGGGAGCAGGAATAGGAGGAGGGCAGCATCCTTCACCTGGCAGAGGGGCCTGACACCCCTTCAAGGGGCTCCGTGGAAGACCCAGTGGGAGGAGGGTATTACTGCAGCACCAGCCTCACCCCCAGCTCTGCACACCCCGGGGCAGAGGGGCTTGAAATGGCAAAATATGAGCAACTTGGGGAAAAAAAGCACAGCTTGGTCTTCTGGGTTAGCTGAGGGCACCCCGCAACCCCAGGGAGGGGCATTAAATAGGGGGGTTATTCTCCTTCTCACTTCCAAATAGTGGGGGGTTTATGCCATGCAATTTAAAAGGGGAAGAATTTCTCAGTTAATTTAATCACCAAAACACTCAATCTACAGATGGGAGGAAACCTCCATTACTTGATGCCTTTGGGTGATGATGCCACCTTGATTTAGGGTCACGAAGATGATCAGAGGGCTGGAGCACCTCTCCTGTGAGCAACCTGGTGTGGTGGGAGGTGTCACTGCCCAGGGGGGGCCTTAGAGGCCCCTTCCAGTCCCGAAAAGCCCCGAAAAGGGGGCTTTTCGGGACTGGAAGGGGCCTCTAAGGTCCCTCATTGTCTTCCGAGGTGGTGAGAGCCTGGCCCAGGTTGCCTCGAGAAGCTGTGGCTGCCCCATCCCTGGAGGGGTTCAAGGCCAGGCTGGAGGGGGCTTGGAGCAACCTGGTGTGGTGGGAGGTGTCCCTGCCCAGGGCAGGGGGGTTGGAACTGGATGATCTTCAAGGTCCCTTCCAACTCTAACCATTCTATGACTCTGTGATTTAGATTAAATGGAATTTCTGGACCTGCTAAGAACTTGTAATGTAAGGTTCTCTCTATGTCATGGTGGAGGTCACAAGAACATCTTTTATTCATGATTAGTAACTTATTTCTGGACATTTAGATATTACAAGATAAAACAATGACATGGGTTTAATTTCCAAAGAGTCACTTGGGATTTACCTGTTGAGGTCGATATGAATCACACTGCGAGGTCCGACAAGGCTGCTAGAAACAGCTTTCCAGAAGTGAAAAAATCCAACGTCGTGCATTGCCAGCAAAAAAAAAAAAAAAAAAAAAAAAAAAA
>VZRU01011226.1:64447-77442 GCA_013398155.1 Pedionomus torquatus
GCGGCCGGGCTGACGCAGCCCGTGGTTCTTAACGAGCTGCGAGCGCTCTGACCACCACCGCGATTTGGGTTTTTAAAAACACCCCCCCACACCCCCGTGCTGGTGGCCATCCCCAATGTGGTCACGTCCTCTCGCCCCAGGGGACCTTCGGCTGCCAGTCGGTGTCGGAGATGATGAGGTTCTACACCGAGGAGGTCCTGCCCAGCGCCCGGAGGACCAGCACGCACCACCAGCAGAGCGTGGACGACCTGGGCAACCTGCTGCTGAGCCTGAAGGCGACCGTGAAGCGCTGTGTGAGTGGGGCTCAGCATCGTGGGGCTCAGCATCACGAAGGGGTGGGGGTGAAATCAGTGCTGCAGTGAGGCAGGGCCAGTCCCAGAGCAGCAGCGGGGTGGGGAGCGGGTGATGGGTTCCCCCAACAAGCATGAGTGTCAGGATGGTGCAGAGGAGCAAGGCTCCGGGCAGGCAGACCCCATAAGGATGGGGCTTCTCCTAACCCTGGCTCTACAGGCAAAAAACAAAGGTTCAGAGGCTAAATTCCACTTATTCACAGCCTCTCCCCACAGGGTCTGGCTGAAGAGATAAGGGGTGGGGGGCTCTGTGCCTTACCTGGGTGACAAAGCAGTGATGATGCCTCCTGGAACCATGCCTGGGTGCAGCCGTGGCCCCACCGCCCGCCACGGGCTGTGCCAGCTGGGACAAACCCAGCATCGAGGGGCAGGGGGCTGGGAAAGGGCTCAGGGTCTGCGCAGGGGTCCTGCCTTGCTCCTTTTGTCGCTGTACGATGCGAATCATCCCCCGTCGCTGCCCCGGAGAGCCCCACGGCCGCCGTGGGGAAGGGAAGGCGGAGATCGGTGGGGGGGTCAGAGCCGCCGCCGCGCACCCCGGGGAAGGAAACCCGTGTGGTTGAAGCCGTCGCTCTTGTCCCCTCGCAGCACAGATTCTTCACGTGCGAGAAGAGGAGCAAAACCATAAAGCACATCAAGGAGACCTTCGACAAGGTGAGGTCCCCGCTCGCGTGGCTGCGCGGAACCCGCCGTCCCCCGGCGGTGGATTTTGCTGCTGGCTTCAACTTAGGAGAGAGAATACAGTCTGAAAAAAAAACAACCCAAAACCCTTTAAGTATATAAATAGCTACTATATAAATAGTATATAAATATATAAATATAATAGCTCCAACGTTAAGGTGGAGAAATCAAGAGAGTGATGCTCAGAGGAGCAGTCGGTGGGTTCCCGGGCAGGGTTGGGCAGAGAAGCTGGAGGTGTTGGTGGAAGGAGGATCTGGCTGGAGGTTGTACATCACCCCTGGTCACCACGCTGGGGCTTAAACGGACTTGGCTTTCACCCGCAGATGAAGGAGAATGGAATCTACAAGGCCATGGGAGAGTTTGACATCTTCATCAACTACATCGAGGAGTACTTGCTGATGAAGAGAAACAAGTAAAACAATGTCCACGGATCTACAGCTTCCACACAAAATCCTGCTATTTTTTTTTCAGAAATCACTTTCAGCTGGAAGGGCACACGGGACGTTAAGTTACCTCAGGGTTCAAGTCCAGAATTACGGTTCAATAACTTCAAGTTTCGTATTGCATTTAGAACTTACTTTTTAACAACTGAATTTAATATTTATTATTGTTAATACCTCAGTGTTTATGTTTACAATATGTTCAGAAGGAAAGTGCGATGAGCTTGTGAAATACTATTTATTGGTCAATATTTTAATACTGTTTATGATAGTGTTATCTTATTCATGGCTTCAAAACACCCAGAGAAGTGTTCATCTGGGGAGCAGAGAACGAGCAGAGCTTATCCCGAGTGAAATTTCACTGAGCACGGTCGCCTCATCTGGAGCGACTCCAGCTCGGAGCTCAGCAGAGCTTAATTTTAAGCAAACGAGCACTCTCCTCCTGTTCTATCCCTCTATCCCTTCTGCAATCCAATGGTTTTATTGTGTCACTGTCTCTGGCTCTGTAGTCGGAATTAGACACTGAAATATTCAAAAATTATTCCATGGCTTTGCACTGAGCAAAATAACCATAAACATAACACAGGGCATTGTTTTTTTTTTTTTCTCCTGTGCATGGAGAGCAATGTGGAGGAGGAAGAGGAGGAGGAGGAGGAGGAGGAGGAGCTGTGCTCCTATGGACATGCGACCATGCCACGGCAATAGATCAGTTAACCCCCACCTCTACCTATGGATTTGTCCAGATGAAAGAAAAAGAAATAGTAATAGGAAGGAAATGTTTGGTTCTAATAGAACTTGACTTTACATTACGTTGCTAACGGCTGGCCCTGAGCTGCTGGGTTGGCCACGCTGCACTTTCAAAAGTTAATCTTACTATTTTCCAGTCTTTGATTGGGTTTTACTCGCTGTTTTGTTGTGGTTTGTGTTTTGTTGGTGTTTTGTTTTTTTTCTTTTAAGTTAGAGGATATTTAATTAACCACCATTTTAAGGTGGCTTGGGTAATTTGCATTCAAATTCATAAAGCTGCACGCAGCACTGGCAGTATTCAGGGCTGGGTTATTTCTAATCCAGCAGGCAGCGAGAGGGGCTTCGGTGCCCCCGAGAGCAGCTGATTTTGGGGCTCCCTTCTCCCTGCCCAGCCTCTTGTGCGGCCCCGTGGGCACCACGGGATGCTGAGCCAGAGGCATTTGCTTCTAACATTTAGAAGCATCGGGGCGCTGATACGGTGAAACACCGTCAGTTTGCTGTTTGCTTTGTAAGTTACCACGGAAGAGAGGCTGTTTGTACTCAGTTTGGACATTTACAGTGACAGAAGGGCATTCCCGTGGGCAGCCTGCCCGCCCGGGAGCTGCTGATCCCAGCCCAAGGGCAGCCCCAGGCAGGAATGCGGCTCCGCGGGTCGCTCCTTCTGCTGGGAGCCGTGGGGTGGCATCAGCTCAAGGGCAGGGCAGGAGCCAAAGGCTGTAAAACTTAATTTCAGCTTCTTACCGGGACACGTTACAGCTCCCGTTGAGCCAACTCTCTCTGTAGTTGTTTTTCCACCAAACGCCTTGACTTCAGGGCTGCAGGAGCCTCAGGGATGGCCCCAGACCTTCGGCAAGAGCCAAGAGCATCCGCAGCTCTGTTTTGGGGGGTTTTGTGCTGGCGGGGGGACACACACACATTGGCTGCAGCTTCTGGCACTCTGTGAACTTCCACGTGTTTATCTGTATGAAAGGAAATCTTTTATTTTTACTAATAAAGACCCTTTAACGAACAAAGCCTCTGCTCTGTTCTTGCAAGTTGTTAACAGGGCTGTCAATCGGCAGCAGCGCGTAGACGCTGTGCCACAGTGTCACTGTGTCACCCTGCTGGGAAAGAGCTCGGAGGGCACGGGTCCAGGGGAGGAGCAGCACCGAGGGATGCCTTGTGTGCGTTAATGCCCGGAGAAGTGAGAAGACCTGAGATTTAAAAGCAAGTTTCTGACCCAATTTGTAGGAACAAAATACCTGCCAGGGGTTTCTTACAGTGGAGAGACAAACACCGGCCCCAGGGTACTCCGTGGGTCACTCCAGCCTCTGGCTCCTGCAAGTGCTTCAGCCATCGTCCTTTTCAGAGCAGCATTTACAGTTCAATTATGGTTACACACCCGAACAGCATCGATAATCAGCCTGGCTTTAGCATCCCTGCCCTCCCTCCCCCTGACTCGCAGGAGACAGCGCTGCTGCTGCTGTTTATCTACTGAGATGCTCTCAGCATCACGTTTTCTCTCAGTCAGGATGAGCCCTCGATCCTAGATCAGATACCAGCTAAAAACTAGATGAATGCAAATTAACAATGAAACTGTTTGCTTTTTCTCAGGCTGGGGATTATACATCCCTGTCTGTGGATCCAGACCCGGGGCAGCTGAACCCTGAACAAAACCGAGCGGGCAGACACACAGGAATTTATAGCTCTGTCAAGAAGCAAACCTAGAATTCAAGCAGCACAACCAATTTCCAACTCCAGCTCATGCTGCCAGCCCGGGGTGGCCACTGGCAGGTGCTCTCCTGGCCACCTTTCTGTTTCGCTTTCGAGCCTCTTTCATTTTCACCGCCCTGAGCCCCGCGCTGGCAAGTCCAGTGCTTATTGGCACCTGGAGTTTCTTCCCTCGCAGCATGAGAGAAACAAAAATATATTGTCAGTTAATACAGCAGTTACTAAGTCTGCTTCTGCCCGGGCTTCAGCCTGGTGTTCATCTGTGGAAATGATGAATCTGCCCATGAGACTGTTTGTGCTCCCAGTAAAACTAAGCACTGCCCAATCTGCTCTGCTCTGCTCTGCTCTGCTCTGCACGCTCCTGACCCCTCGCCACGTATTTTCATCCTTTTTCTATAACTTTTCTTCCACCGGGGGGGTAGGAAACGGCTCAAGGCAGGAGCCCAAGGACCTTCGTGATTGAAACTGGTGCCTGGGCTCTGCCCTGCAGGGAGAAAAGGGCAGCGTCAGCTCAGCTGTGGTGAGTTTTTCAGTAAAGCTCAGTCACTCTGGTTAAAGTAACCACAGGAAGGAAGCAGAAGGGATGCCTCTTGCTGTACGGAGAACAAAGGTTTCCAGTTACCTGCTGCTACAGGAGTCGCTTGATTCCGAAGAAAATATAGGCAGAGCAAGTCAGCAGTGTGGATGGGACGGCTGCCGGCTCATCAGCGCGGGAGAGGAGCTGGCACAGGAGGGAAAATGCAGCTCTGCCCCTCCAAAAACGGGCTGGGAAAGTGGAAGGATCAGGGAAAGGTGCTGCAGGGCTCCGGCCAGAGGCATGGGTTCACTGGATGGAGAGAGAAACAAGAGCCAGGGGATATTTAGTGCTAGATCACCACGCCAGCTATGCATGAAGAATTCTGTGTCGTTTGTCACCAAAAACACAAGGATGTTTGCATCATGACTCAGATCTGGTGGGCAAAAGCACACAAACTAAATGTACATATGGTCTCCAAGAAGTTATAGGAAGGGAAACCCCAGCAGAAGCCATCTGGGCAAACAAGGAAAGCATCTACCATGGAGAAATGACATTTCCAATGGAGGAACAACCACCGTGCTTCATTTCTGGCCACGTCCCCAGTCAGTATTTCTCCCACGGCCGGGTCAGCCCTGTCCACCACAGCCCCGTCCTGCCAGAACACACTGCTTGAAAAAAAGGGAGGGGGCGGGGGGAGAAAACCACCCAAAAGGCAGCCTGCAGAGTGGAGAGACTCAAGGCACCATTACAAGTCATCCACATGACTCATGACACCTACCTCAAACCCAAATCACAGCACCAGCATCCCCCAGCTCCTGGCATCTCACCAAGCTGTGCCCTGACCTGATGCCCACTGCACGTATCGGGTGCGGGTGGCACCTCTGCAGACCCTCTCGGGGTCCCCATGTCAACTAACACTTGCCAAAAGCCGACAGCGTTTGGGGGGAAAAAACACCACCAAAACGCCAGGACAACAACAAGGACAGTCCTTTTGGAGTGGGGCCAGAGGAGGCCATGGAGATGCTGGGAGAGCTGGAGCCCCTCTGCTGGGAGGACAGGCTGAGGGAGTTGAAGGGGGTCAGCCTGGAGAGGAGAAGGCTCCAGGGAGAACTTGGAGCCCCTTCCAGTCCCTAAAGGGGCTCCAGGAAAGCTGGGGAGGGACTCTTGATGAGGGAGGGGAGCCGTAGGACGAGGGAGAAGGGTTTAACACTGAAAGGGGAGATTGCGATGAGATGTGGGGAAGAACTTCTTTGGTGTGAGGATGCTGAGACCTGGCCCAGGCTGCCCAGAGAAGCTGTGGCTGCCCCATCCCTGGAGGGGTTCAAGGCCAGGCTGGATGGGGCTTGGAGCAACCTGGTGTGGTGGGAGGTGTCCCTGCCCAGGGTGGGGACCTTAGAGGCCCATCAACAGAAGCTCCATCTGTGGTTGAAGCCACAGGTTTCTAATAGCCCAGCATGGGGCAGGGAGCCCCGAGTGGGCTCTGTGGATGGGGACAACCCACTGTGGCCAGCGAAGTCTGGACTCGCCTAACCACACCAGAGGGTTTTTCATGGTGAAACCGACTGAGCCGAGGCAGATGAGTCACTGCCAGTGAGCATCAGAGCAGGCACATCGGTGATCACCCTCCGCTGCCAGCAACACGGATTTTACAAGATGCTTCCACCTTCCCCACCACCCCCCACCCTGATCAGAGAGAATTCCAGCTCACAGGAAGATGCAGGACCCAGCCAGAGAAAAAAGAACATGCCTAGGGTCGGCACAGGGGAAAAGGTAGTGGTTTCACAAGTGCTTGAGTTGCATTGCAGCAGCTGGTGCCCAAGTGCACACACACACACACAGACAAAGTGCCTGAGGACTCCAGAAGGGCATCAGTTGCCCCCCAGGACATAAGCAAGTTTCAGTTCAAATGAGGAACACGCCAAGAGCAGCAACACACGAGAGCGTCTTCTGCCTGAAGGAGCGGTTTCTTCTGCTTTTCCCTTTTTCTCTTTAGAAACTTTCCTGAAAGCCATAAGCACCCTTAGGCTGGACACAACGTACTTGCTGTTCATGCAAGCCATTGAACTTCTTAGTCATCTCCTGTTGGCCAACAGGGACAGGGAGGGCAGATGAGCTGGTGGAAGCATCTCTGAAGGCAGCAGAGCGGATGCAGACATCTCGGGGGACTGGGTATGAGGAGCAAAACCCCACTGCCCTCTTTCCTGTAACAGAAATAAACCCGTGTCTCTTGGCACAAGAAATACAAATACAAGAAATACAAGCACCTTCTCCAGGACCCCCTGGTCCCTCAGGGTGCCATGAAGAGCAGGGACACACCTTTTAGTGATACGAGAGACCTCAAACCCTAAATGGACAAAATCAAAACAAGTAAACTCTGTTTTAACTATTTTTAAATTGCATCAGCTTTCAGAACTTTCCTGATTTCGGTTGTGGTTACAGTTAAAGCTTGTTATTTGATTTTAACTTGCCGTACCACGTGGCCCCACGTGGCTCGTGCCTCTCAGTGCCCTAGATTTTAGCAGCATGTGACTGAAATCGGGGCTTTTGTCATGAAGGAGGTCAGGCGGAGCCGCGAAAGCAGGGCAGCGTGCCCCAGTGGTACCCAAGGGCAGAGGGGGAAGTGGGCACAGCCCCAGCTCCACAGGGTGCCGCTTTCTTATCTCAGCTATGCCAGGGTGGCAAGAGCCTGACTAATACCAGCTGTGGGAGGGCACGGGATTACTAAAGCCGGGAGCGTGATGCTGCTCGTTGCAGTCAGACTTTCGATGCTTGGGGGCCCTTCTCTGGGAAGGGATCATCTCCATCTCCCAGGGCCAGCATCCCATGGACCCAGCAGGGCACAGCCAGAGGGCAGGACACCAGCCCCAAGCATCCCTTCCAGCCCAGGGAGCTGCCACAACCCACCCCTCCTCCTGGGGCTCCGCTTTCAATATTTCAGCAAGTGAAATCTAAGCCTGGCTTCTCTTCGTCTCTGCCCTGGCTTTCCCAGCAGCTCTGGCTGTCTCATAGCGAGAGGCGCAGAGGGGGAGTGCACAATCTGCCCCACAGCCTGGGGTCTGGCACAGGGGCTGCCCCGCTCTCGGCATTGCCTGGAGCCTTTTTGGTCTCAGCATCATGCCGGTGGGCGAGTGTGGGCGAGTGGGGCTCCCATGGGGACCGCACGTGAGGCTGCTGAGCTGGGGCTCTTCCTTTCAAAGAAGCACAGACGGTTGCTCGGTGCTTGCTGGCAGCGTTGGTCATAGAAGCACAGGACGGCTTGGGTTGGAAGAGGGAAGGGACCCTAAAGGTTAGAAGGGACCCTAAAGGTTAGAAGGGCCCTTAAAGATCATCTCATTCTAATCTCCTCCCGGGGGCAGGGACACCTCCCACGCAGGACACAGGTCCTGCCCGAACCCCTCGCTGGGGACAGAGCCCCGAGCACCGCAGGGTGGGAACCCCACACAGCCACAGGTTATACAGGGACAGACCTCGCCTCCCTCGGAAGTCAACCAACCATCCAGCTGCCACTGTGTCCCCTGCCAAAGCTCAACCAGCAGTTTTCCGCAGGCTATAAAGTTTGAGGGCAGATTATTCAAGGGGGAAGGATTTCAGCAGCTGCCCCAATATCCACCTTCCCCCAGTAACACCGCGCCGCAGAGTTGGTCCCAGCCCTTTTCTGAGCTCTGTGGGCTCCTGTCACAAACTCACCGCCTCTCCAACGGCACGGGAAGACACAAGCCAAACAGAAAGAAAGAAGTGTAGGATAACACACATATCGCCCCCCAAAAAAGCCCATCACAACAAGCGTACTGATCCGCAGTACGGCCGTTTCCACCCTGCTTCACCAGTCAGGGTCCAGCATCCCAGTGCAGAGCTTCAGGAGCTCCCTCTCCAGGTGTGGCACCAGAACAGCGATGGGAAACCAGAGCCCAGCAGCCCCACGGCTGCCCCCCACCATCCTTGTCACAGTCTCCACCTCTGGGGCAACACACAGGGCCGGTGGAGACGGGCATAGAATCATAGAACCATAGAATGGTTAGAGTTGGAAAGGACCTTAAAGATCATCGTGTTCCAACCCCCCTGCCCTGGGCAGGGACACCTCCCACTAGACCAGGTTGCTCAAAGCCCTATCAAGCCTGGCCTGAAATACTTTCAGGGATGGGGCAGCCACAGCCTCCCTGGGCAGCCTGTTCCAGTGCCTCACCACCCTCACAGGAAAGAATTTTTTCCTAATATCCAATCTAAATCTCCCCTCTTCCAGTTTAAAACCATTCCCCCTTGTCCTATCACTACGCTTCCTGACAAAGAGCAGTGTGAGGGTTGTACAGTGGCTGGTAGATAGTGACCTGCTGTTTCCTGCCAGGGACTTTTGAATATACAAATACTGGAGGAGCATTCGTTCCGCCTACACATCTGTATCTTCCTGAGAGTGCAGATGCTTTGCCTTCCGAAGCTGCTCATTCTGTATTTTCTACCAACAAAGTTACTTTGGCCAAAAAAACCCTTAAGCACATGATTGCACACCAAGTCTCTGCTGAAATGGGGATTGAGCAGCTCTGGATTCTTCACCAGGGTGAGGGCTCAAGCGTGATCCCTTATGGGAACACTCTGATAGAAAGGAGCCAGCTGCTGAAACCACATTGACAGGGACTTTGGGAACAGAATGAATCAGTAGGCAAAACAGGAGACCTGACCCACTTAGCTTGCATGCTGGCTAGCAAAGGATTATCCGATGAATAATGCAATATACCCATAATCATTTAACTCTCTGGAGCTTTCTGTGCTCTATTAACGTGTCATGTGAAGTCCAGTGCTGTCCCCAGTTGCATCTTTTCTAAGGAATTCCAGAAAATGAGAGGAGCAAAAGAAGAGGACCACCCTTTTGACTGCATAATATGCACAGAATCCTTCTCGCTAGGTTGGATCACTGCAAATTCTGCCTCATGCCACAGTGGCCTGTCTGGTTGCTGCATTGAGGAACGCTACCCAAGTGGTGCCCTGCGCTAATTGCAGTGGCCTGTACTAAGAAACTGCTTGGATTTGAGCTGAACCTGTAGGTTTCCAAGCCCTGCTTAAATTCACGGAGCCTTCCACTGCTCTTGTCATTAAAGACAGTATCACAGAGCCTCTGCCTTCAGGGATGACATAATGAGGCAGAAAGGAGACAGACAAGGTTTCAAATACTGCCTAAAAGATAGAGGAGCNGGGGCAACAACCCAACTGGACAGAAACACAACCTAAGGCAAAGCCTACTTGGCCAACAGAAGACGTGGCCAACAAAGGATTTAGGGAAGGCTGGCAAGCGCTGATGGCCTGTGCATGGAAACACATCTCCTCTCCTTCCAACCTGGAGGATTTTGTCATTCTATGATAATCCCTGTCAGTAGAAAACCAGCAAACCAGCACCCATGCTCAGCACAACTCTAGCCTCAGTTGCACAACGTGCCTTCCTGTCCCTGCGCATCCACCAGGGCCCCCGAGGACAGTTTGTCCTCCTGGGGCTGTCCAGGGTTGACCAACGCTGCGGGAAGGCAGAAAACCACCCCTGGAGGAGGAGGAGGAGATGAAGGGCCACCAGCTCTGCCGGCCTTGCCTCTGCCCCTGCAAGGGCAACAGCTACTTCTCACATGAACAGACAAGGAAACGGAGATCTTCGTGATTCATCTCTCCGGCAGCAGCAAACACCAAAAATCTACCTGGAGTGGAGCCAGATTTTGATCAAAACCAATCCCCTCGATAGTGAAAAATATTACCTTTTTTTCCTTCGCAGGAAGTTTGCTACTAAAAATAAGAAGGTGGCGTGAGGGAAGAGGGTTTATTTTCCTACTAACTAGTAAAAATTAAAGATGTTGCGGTGAATCTTTCACATATTCCTTCAGAGTCAGCAGGTCACACGTACAGTCCCCTTGATTTTGTGTGACGCACTGGGTGGCAGCATCATAGCACACACGTACATGGATTACGTAGTGCATGAGGATGCTGAAAGGTTACAACCAACAGCTTGAGCTCCAAAACAAAACCCAACCATTGGCACAAACAGCATCCTTTCAGCAGCATGGGATGCAGCTCGATACCTGAGAGTCAGGCGGGAGGGCTGTGGTTCACCCAGGGCACCCAGACTTGTGGCACAGAGGAGAGGGAGAGCATCGGCATGGCCAGGGCTCCCCAGAGATGGAGGTCAGCCCTCCCGACCAGCTCTGGAGGCCTCAGCACGTTCTGGATACGTGCTGTGGAGAGGAATCTGCCCAAAGGCTCTTCAGGCCTGGGTCTGAGCCATGGCAGGAGGCTTCCTAGGATGTGGCTAAAATGATGCCAAGCCCAGTGCCAGCACTGCAGGAGTGAGGGCAAAGTCAGAGATCCCACAGCAGCACAGGGATTAACAAAGAAAAAGGTCTCAAGGGGTTCAGTCATTACCCAAATGTGCAAGAGGACCATCATCTTGAATGCTTAAAGTTCAGAGGCAAGTCCTGAGTGGTGGAAACTCTCAAGGAAGGAAGCTGCGTGCTGCTTTGGTCATTCTGCTCAGGCCCAGGCATCTTCTGTGTCTAGAGCTACACGGCACAGCCTTCTACGTCCATGGCTGCCCTTTGCAGTCTCTCTGTGACGTTTCTCCAAGCTGAAGACAAGCACAGAGTGATGGGAGAGCAGTCTTTGGAGGAGGACTGTAAGAGCAGGCACTGGGGGGTGTCCAGCTGTGAGTCCTGGTTCTGAGAGGGAGCAAGAGCCGTGGCCAAGGAGCCTGCTGTGCCCAAAGAAGGGACACTGAGGCACGCATCGGTGGAAGCTGAGCTGGTAGAAGCAGCCCTTGTGTTGGGCTGGGGGGAAGCACGCATGCCCAAGCTGCCAAGGCACTGGTCCACCAGAGCAGCCTGTTATTGTCACCCAAAACCACCGACAGTCATCACCAGGCTCCAGACAAGAGTGTGAGATTTGGCTGTCTGCACCGTCACTCCTGGTTTCCAGTTAGGCTGAAAAGAGAGTTAGCAACATAGATTCTCACAAGCTTGTCTCATCACCCTTTATCTCGGTGGCTCATCATCAGCTCCCAGTTGAAATCAGCCATCTCTGTCTTCTTTTAAGTCAAGAAAAGGTCAGGAGGAACCTGGTGACTTCAGTACAGATGCACAGAGGCCGCAGTGTTGTTGTTTACCAGCTGGAGCTACCAAGGAGGAAATAGAGACCTTCACAAATTCAGCTCCAGACAACCTCCTCCTCTTTTCCAAGAAACTTGTAGTTCCAGAGCATCTCCTCTGCAAAAAGCAGAGAAAGAAGAAAGCCTTATTCCAGGTAGCGGTCTCCCCCTGGCACACAGGCTGGCAGAGCTGTTTGGATTCACAGCACCGAGCAGAGGGGAGATGGGGCATCATCCTCCCTGGGCAGCATCCTCCCTCCCCAGGGGAGCTCATCTGGCTGCAAACACAAACCGCAGATTCCCCAGGGGAGGAAGCCCAGATATGATAAAGCCTGGAGGAGGCAGAGTCCCTTACCTGTGTCTCCCCGTGTGATGCACCCTCTCTGGCCCCCACCCACCAGTGTCGGAGCCTCGGAGACGGGGCTGCAAAACTCCATCTGCTAAACTGGGCTGAGGCAACTAGAAATATTGCTGTGAAATGACAACAATGGCCGTAATTAAACTGGTTCACGAGGGAACACGAGATCCAACATCAGAAGGATTAGATATATATCATGTATGAGGATCCAGTCCTGCAGCAAAGGGCTGGAGAGCCCAGGATAACTGTATCATGGGCATGGGGAGCTCTGGGGGGCACAGCATGAATCAGGAGCTAACAAATCCAAACCCACTCTGCTGACCTCAGCCCAGGGCATCCCCTGCCCCACATCCCTAGGTTTCCATCCCCTGCTCCCAGCTGGCAGGTCTTGCAGAGAGACGTGGCCACCGGCTCCCACGTGTCCCACATCGGTGCCTTATTCAAAGATTTTTATATCCTGGCTCTCCTTTGAGTGTTCTTCCCCAGCACGATACATGGCAGCAGTCTTGTCTCCTCCCAAAAAAAGCTGGATTCCTCCACGCTGCTATTTTCATCCTCACCTGACTCGGGTGAGCAAAGAGCACTGAGCCTTCCCCCAACTCGCACTTGTCCTTTCTTCTTCACCCTATTTATTTACAGCGCTTTGCAAAGAAATCTGTCTGAAAACTTCGCCTTCAAACCCAGAGCAACAAAACGCCGCCCTGTGTGAGTAAGTCTCTGTTCTTACCCACCGCCCACACCGACCCAGCTATTCCTTTTCGTATCGACAGCTTCACAGAAAACAGACCACTGTTTCTATCCACCTCGACAGATGCTCTGAAAGCGGTGACAGAAAGAAAGAGTCTGGGGCGCTGCGGGGAGCGCTCACCCCCCCGCACACGGCGAGATTTCTGCCGGGGCGGGAGGGAGAAGCGGTGGGTGGAGGGGGGGTGACACCATTCCCACCCCAAAACTGGGAGCAGGGACATGCGGGAAAGCCCGGGATGCTGTGACACCCCCAACCCCCAAGAGACCCGCGCTCTCCCCTACCAGCTTCAATGCCAAAACTGAGGGGTTTTGTACAGCCCTGGGATCAACACCCCCC
>VZRU01011227.1:0-64605 GCA_013398155.1 Pedionomus torquatus
ATTTTATATAACATACCTTTTTTTTTTTTTTTTTAAACAATGCTTTTCGCAAAGATGTTCTTTTGACACTTTGTTTCAAGTTTTCTCCACTATTTCAGTCAAAGCTAGTGCCTGGAATCTCTATAGAATTTTGATTGTCCCCAAACAGGATCAGGTTGGGGTTTTTTTTCTATCGATAAGTTATTCAAGTGAAAAATTTCACTCTGCTCTAGTTTTTAAGTTTATTTACAATGTCTATTTTCTGTTAGCTAAGTATTGGTAGCACAAACAGAAAGATAATTTTAGTGAAACTTCATCCAGTTATGTCTTCTTAGCTAAGGTCTCAGTTTTCAAAAAATAGTGGCATAAAAGCTAACTCTGTTGATTTGTATGTACAAACATTTGCATTCGAATGTTACAGGAATGTCCACTTCAGTTATCTGATTTGGAGTTACTTTAAACCAGAACATTACAGCTACTGTAAAGCAGGACGCTTAGATTGATGGAACAGGAAGTTCTGTTTTGAGATGTGTTGTATTTTTCTTGCTGTGATAATTCACTGTAAAAAGCATGTGACCCTTTCTCTCAAATCTGTGCTGTAAAATAGCATCTACTATTCAGACTGAAAGCTTTTTCTGGGCAGAGATGAGTCATTCTTACATGTTCCTATTATGCCTTGCACAATGGCATTGTTCCTTTTTAGTACTGCTGCTTTTCAAGTAATAAATCCAGAAGTAAAAATACTTTTTCCTGAACTTATCTCCTACAAAAATGTGCCATTATCTCACTGTCAGGAACATTAAGTTTTCTTCTTTTTTTCTTTAGGTGACCTACTTTGTAGGGTACATACTTCTTAGAGTTCTTTCAATTTCCTCAACTAGTCTGTCTGTATTATTTATTGTGTTAATGTCAGTTTCTTTGTCATTTAGTGCACTGTAAATAATTTTAGTTCTGGTTAAATCTTCAATTTTAAGTTGATGCTGTGCTTTTTGATTGTGAAACAGGAATATTAACATGGATCTTAGGTCATTTATACGAGAGAGATTGTTTTTATACATATATATTTAAGCTCATCAATGTAGAGAGTAAGATCGTTTTGACAAATTAGAAATTAATTTTTAAGTATCATCATCTCATGCTAGGTTATTTACATTGGCTATTGAAGGGAGATTTGGTTGACTGTTATTCTGGCTGTTAAAAGATGTAAAGCACAGTAGCAGGTGTTATATGCCAAAAGAAATGTTGTTTGAATACCTAGAAATAATGGACTGTAGCTTTCTAAACTGGAAAAACTCTTCCAGTCTCTTCATGATCTGCTACTCTTCTAGAAGACCTGCAGTAATGGGAAAATGACTTCTGAATGGTGTAGCAGTGATAGGGGAAAAGAAGGGCTTTTTATAGCAACAAGACAGC
This sequence comes from Pedionomus torquatus, assembly GCA_013398155.1. Lineage (NCBI taxonomy): Eukaryota > Metazoa > Chordata > Aves > Charadriiformes > Pedionomidae > Pedionomus > Pedionomus torquatus. The sequence goes on from VZRU01011227.1 coordinate 1,393, forward strand.
CCAAATAGAAATGGCATAGGCTCCCTTCTTGCTAGCAGTGCTAGATGCTAGTTTTGTACTGTGCTTTCTCCCAAGCTTGATATGAGGTAGGTAATACAATATTTTTTTCCTGCCGTTACACATTTCCAATATTACAGTAACTCAGCAAGACCTTTTTTTTCATATAACTGTGTGCAGTGTTGTGTTCTAAGATTTGATGCAAAGAATCATTTCAGCACAGGTATACCATAGACCTCTACAGATATGTGTGTCACAGGTGATAGGGTTTAGCCTTCACTGTAAGGAATATAATCTATCGCCTTACAATTTTTGAAGTTATTTGTTTGCTGGATGGTTATTGTGTAGGGCTGAGGTCTGTTGAGTACTGCTTTTTGTTTCACGTGCTGTGAGACTTTAGAATGAAGCATGTGATAATGGGACATGTGTTAGCATGCAGCCATCTTAAGTGACCATCAGTCATATGTTCTGTCTCCTTTTCAACTTGTCGCATTTCGTTTTGCTGAGGGGGAATTCTGTCACACCGATACAGTTATCATCCTTCTGTTCCCCTAGTTTAAAAAAGAAAAAAAGAAAAAAAAGTATTTCCCAAATACTGACCTCAGCCACAGTATCCCAGAATGAGTGGAAATCTGCCCACTGTTAGAGGGCTCTCTCAGTCCTTGCTTCTTATACTTTTCTCTGTCAAAGCAGGTGGCAGTCTACTGTTGATGACATGAGTTTGGCCATCCCCAAAAGTGATTTGGTTTTTTATCTCTGGTGTTATGTAGAGAATGTCTATTTATATTTGTAAAAGATACTTGATTTTGTCTTTTTTTTTTTTTTTAAAAAAAACCTTTCTTGTATGTCCCAGTTGCCCTATATATGCCAATGACTACAGAAGTCTGTTAAAGACCAGATTGTTCTAATCAGGAGAACAGCTGGACATGCTTGCTTGTATGTTCTTTAGAGTTGTGAATAAGAAATTGTTAAATGCAATCTCATTTCATTCTTCCCTTCTTGGATCACACATGTGCAGTTACCCCAAAATTGCTGTCATGACTGAATTAGCACTGTTTCAATAAATGGCTGCCAAGTAAAGCCTGCAAAGAGTTAACAGGAACTGTGTTCCTACTGTGAAGTGAGGAATACCTTCCATGCTGATGAAGGGCATGGGGCCCTTAGGGTACAGACTTGTGGAATAGAAAATGTTGTTGATTATGAGGGATCATAGAAGAAGGTGTCTGTGAAAGTGCTTCTAGGGAAGAACAGAAGACCTTGGACAGGTGGACTCCTGTTTCTCATCCTTGGTTTATATCACGGTTTGCTCATAATTTAAAGAAGCAACTTGGTATCAATATAGATGTATCAATATAGATGCTATAAAGAGACATTACCAAGTTACTAGTTCAACCCTAAATCACTTGCAAACAGTGGTTTGTGCTATGCTTACTGGTGCTATCGCTAAGATGGACAATTTTACTTGCACGATCAAATAGTTTCTGCCAGGCAAAGGATGCTCCTCTGAGAATCAGAATGAGGTTGTTCTGTAAATTATGCAGGAAACCAGCAGTTCTGGATCTGTTTTAAACTCTGCTGTAGTGTACATAGTTGTATCAGTGTGGAAGGGGTAGTAATCTAGAACGCAAGTATGTGAATCTAGGTGTCTTTTTACTAAAGTTAGCTGCTTAAGTTTTGGATCATGTTCAGGGAAATCCAATTTTGTTAAGTAAAAATTCCAAATAAGTTGCTTCTCCCCAGATGAAGCACTTCCTTTAGTTGAACGTTGTGATGTTGCTGTCAGCCCATTTATCCAACTAGTCAGTGCCCTCCTGACATGTGTTTTTTTAGTTTTCTTTCAGCTTAGGAAAAAATTATCCTTGCCTTTTCAGATAGCACAGTACAAAAAATTTATAATTTGTACTATGCATTTAGATTACTTTTGTAAAAAAAAAAAATAATAAAATTCTTCAAACTGGAATTATTCATAAATTTTATTTGAATGTTTTGTGTGAACAAATTGCAGCTGTTGGAGGCTCACAGTAAGACATTCTGTGTGATTAATCACATACCTTGCATGCTGATGTTTGGTTTCTTGCTAAGATTACAAAAACTGTCAAATTTCTACCTAGAAAACTGTTTTGCTTGCTTTTCTTCTCTGTCCTCCAACACCTCCATGAAATAAAGGCAAACCGTTGCTAAGAACAGTATGTAACCCCTGACAAACAGCAGTAAGAGAAAAAAGATACTGTTTGGGCTTTTTTCTAAGTACTATCTGCTTCCTAGTGCAAAAAGGAAAGAAAAAAAAACCACCCTCGAGAACAAAATTACAATGTTAAACGTGAATTTTAAAAACCTGCGTGTGTGAAAGGTAATAGAAGCCATAACTAAATTGTGCTTTTACTTATCACACTTGTTCAAAGCAGAAGGCTTTTGTCTTCTCTTGTCAGTCCAGCATTTTTTGTAGGAAACTGAGTTTTCACAGTCATTCAAAAATGCTTTAATTAAAAGAGAAATTACAGTACATAATAGGTGTAAGTGGGATATATAGTATGTCCTTTAAAATGATGCTTCACTGTTTAAAAAAAAAAAAGGTTTAGTATTATTTTTAGGTACTTGGGCTCTCTGTCCACACAGATATATTTAGCAATACTTCTAAGTAATGTCTTGTAAGACTGCTGTGTAAATAATATTTTATTATTTCCCTTCCAAAATATCTGTATATAGCAAATGAAATGTTAAATCTGAAATTCTATTCAGGCTTGTGAAGCATGTATTTCCAGTATTTTCACTGACTTTTTATATTCAATTTAGGTAAATAATGGCTGATTTATCAGTAATGAAAACATAATGATTTTACTGTTGGAAGTATTCCTGTTTATGGAGTGAAATAGGAGCAGTGTAATTACAATAAACACAGTTTTTCATTTAATATGAGATAATGCCACATTTAAAATTAGCGGACTAGAATATAGTAGAATGTCTGGTGCATACATTATAAAACTGCTGGGCATAAAGTGTGTATTTAACATCACCTGCATAAAATAATTCCATGAATTCAGAGATATCTCTAAGAGACAGTTGAAATCCTGCCTTCTTTTTTTTTTTTTTAATTATGAATTCTTTTTTTTTATTATCCTGCCAAAATGAAATGGAGACAAACAAATTTGTATTTTAGGGCTGTTTTGCGGGCAAATTACTATTACTGTTAAAAATTACTATTTTCCTGACAGACTTCTAGACTCACCATTTGGCATTTTGATATATGACATATTTCATATTTCTGGGTTTTCTGCTATCAAAGAAAATGTATATATTTAACACTATATTTTTTACTGAACTCCTTAGGTTTTCTATATTGTACCACAGAGATTCATCAATAATATTTTTGTTCATTATCCTTTCAAAAAAGGAATTCTGCATGTTATGGTTATCAGCTTCCTATGTTCTCCATCTCATTTTCTGCTGTTGTAAGCTGTAAGTGGCATATGGGGTTCAAGCTGTAGTTCTCATTTCCCAAAACATTGCCGATTAGGATGTTGGCTCTGGGACATGTGAATATGAAACAACTATGAAATGCACTTTTGAACTTTATTGCATATCAGTAAATCTGTATTACTAGTTGTATTTCATGGGGTATAAATCAATAGCAATACTGAATTTTCCTGTTTCCTGTGGCTGGAAGCACATTCCAAGTGTTTTTGTGTGACGGGATTCTCACTAGGTCCCATCCATCTTGTAAGACAAAGTTCTGGTTCCAGCAATGGCAAGGATTCTTGACAGTTCAGATTGTCCATTAGAAATGTTTGGGCTTTCAATTTCATTCTCACAACATGTTCAGATGGACACCAGGAAGCAAGTGACCAAGCCAAAGATCTGAATGACAGTTGCCTGCATATGGTAGCTTTCCTAAACCACTGTATTAAATTGTAGCTTTTATCTTCTGGTTTATGGGACTACAAAGGGTTGTCTTGCATAGAAAGTCTGTGATGGACTTATCTCAGACTCCTGAGGTTGAGTCTTCTTTATCAGAGGCATAAATAATTTGACACAGGTCCTGACCTTTGGACAACAAAAGCCCAGGGGAATCAGATAGTGTGAAGGTTAGTTTGTCTCTGTCCTGTCCTTTGAATTGTGATTCACCCATTCCTACTGAGGTCATTGTCAGGACAATATGGAAGGCCATGATTACTACTGCAAGGCTACCTTGTAAGCAAATAAAAGGTCTCATTGTATTCTGGTTCTGCATAAACTTTAACCTCTCAAGCACGTTTTATCAAAATAAATAAAACAGTTAAATCCTTGTCTGAATTTTTTTTTATATTTTTTTTTCCTTCACAGTCACAAACGCAGAGAACAGAGTCAACACGCATATTTATAAACACGAGTTCCCAGCAGGACTTCATTCATGTTTAGTGCTGTTTGTGGGGAAAAAACCCTCACCCTTCTCTCCTGTGCAGTTGTTTTCATTTTGAGCTTGTCACAGTATGTAATCAGTGTCTTACTGAGAGCAGGGCGAGGTTAACTTTTTTTTTTTTGTAACCACAGGACCTAGAAGTGAGGCAGTTTGAATGTTTGAATACAAAACGAGCAGTGCTGTACTATTGAGTATGTTTATATCCCAGCTAGTTATGGCAAAGAAATGAAGCTTGACTAAAAGAAAGCTGCAGGCATATTTTCAGCATTACAGCTATATGAGCACTGTTTAGCTTCAGAGTAAATCTCTGAATTGTATTTAATCTCTGCATTAAGGTATTGATAGTAATGATAATAATTAGTTTAGAATATCTCCTGGAGCACATTTTGCCCTGCTAAAAGATGAAATATAAGCCTCTTATTTACATATAAGATCTTATGGAGGAATCTTGTTAGTAGTATTATAGGTCAGGAGTTAGTGTTTCTGCCTAACATCTCTCAGCCTCCTACACAGAAAGTGTACAAATATACCTACATAATTGGATTTGGATTTGAGGTTCTTTGTGAGACTTCTCTAAAATGAGGCAGTACTTTTGGTGTTATATGTATCCTATTACCGGGAGACATTTGACTCCTCCTTGGGCTTGCAGTGACTCAAGTCTACAGCAAAGATGCCTTGCAAATGATGCAGGTAATATGGTGTGAGCCACAGATGTTTTTCAAGGTTTTTGGGTGTACTTGTGAGCTATTTTATTTAATGAGTTTCTGTTTACCCAAGACTGAAACCGACAACCTAAAAGCTGCCCAATGGCTAACTTTCATTTTTCCTTCATGGAAAACTATGTATCTCTGTGACTTTCTTGCTTTTTTACAGTTCCCAATATGTACAGTTTATGAAGTAATATACTGAGAGTTTTTAGAAAATGGTGCATCTCCAACTTACTGCTATAGTATAGAACTGTGAAAACTAGGTAATTCTGTTGCTCCTCAAGAGTCTTTGGTTGAAGTCCTGGTTGAGTTACTTCTGTTTATTTATCTCATATTAAATTAGGCATGAGTTCCTCTTTCATCCCTAGCTTGACATATGAAAAGCAACTGTTTAATAATGTTTCAGAGCCTTGAGAAATTAAGAACAACTTAGCCAGAGGTTGAGAAGATATCTGGACTATCTCCAGAATTCCCAGTCTAATTACTTTCTTCTTGCTGAATTGAAGTGAATTTATCTTTAGAAAATATGAAATGTCAAGCCATGAATTCCTGTATTAAACATATTTTTCAATTAAAATAACTATGGAAATATGTACATAGAACTAACTTTTCCTAATTGCATGGTGAGAAATTTAATTTACATAGAATTACAGTGAAAATATAGTAATTATAATTACTCTTTTGACCCAGCAGTTGGCAAAAGAATAATAACCTTTTTAGAGGTATTTTTAACTTCAGCTTTTCAGTGTAATGACTATTCTTTGTTTTCAATATGTGCTTAATTTCCAAGGGCCTATGTGATAGTTAGATTTAAAAAGTAATACCTGTACTTTTTCTATTTACTGCTTTTATTGCAGTACTTTCCAAGCAAGGGGTAGGAGGAAACACAGTACTTCTCAGGTTCATCTCATAACTATTTCTGGCTTATCCCCATTAAAGGGCAAGTATGATGGCAGAGACAGGATTTCTGACATTGTTTCCTTTAAGAGAAGAGAGTGTGTGTTCCCTTCTAGGAATATAAAGGCAATCTTAGAAGGAAAGACGTTTGGTTTTATTGATGACTTGTAGGAAGATCATAACATTAAGTACTTTGTGTTGTTAACAGCAGAGCTGGTTGGCTTTTGTTAATCTGTTGTCACAGGTTCGGTTAGTTGATAGGGGGAGGTGGAGCCTTGTTAGTGTACTAGACCAAAAGCCGTTGTGTCTGGGTAAGAACGTTCGTTCTGAATACAGGCCTTCCTCCGTGCCTGAATAAGGAGGTTGGAAGAGAAAGTCTTTAGTGTACAGCTAAGGTCAAGGGGGCAGTGGTTATTGCTACAGCTGAAATTTGTGTCAAGGATATAGGACAAGTCTGGACACTGGATGAAGATCTGTATGAAAGGGAGCATCTAGGCAATGGGATGCCATAGTTGCTTGCACCAGCTGAGTTGAAGCTGGACCTGAAGAAGTGGCAGTTAATGACTAACAGTGTATGTCTGTTTAACATTTTCCTACTGGTAGTCATGACAGAACTTTGTAGTTTAAGTAACTATGCTTAATAATGCAGTTTTAAATGAAAGTGGAAAAAGATGAATGAAAAGAATGACTCTTCAAGTTGTTATTAAGAAATGATGCTGAACTGGGAGCATGGCAATGTGTAAATATGGAACTCTACTTAGCTGAGGAATATCCAAAAAGAACATTACCATGTAAAACCAAAACGGAACAATCCAAATGCCTCTATATGGTGGTAATTGCCCTGAAGCAGCCTTTTATGGAGTTGACCATGGGCTCCATCTGCTATAGAAGTTTTTTGAGTTTGCAGATTAAATTGGTCTCTCATACAAAGTTATGAAGCATTAGCTACGTTTCACTCATGCAGATTTCTCTTACCCATTTCCAGATTATTCTTGATCTAGTTTGTGCCAGGGAGTTGAAGAAGGTTTCAGAGGCCTTACAGAAGGTAGTGACAATACTTGCCTTTTACTGTCTGCTGTGCAGGATTGTATCGAGTAGTGTGATCTTAAAGGTGGTTATCCTATTGGAGGCCACAGATCTGAAGCTTTTCTCAGAATGTGTGAAGCAGCTTGTAACAGGGCCCAACTCTTTGGATTTACCAACCCTCTTGACTTGAATGGAAGAATACTATATTCAGTAGTAATTTGCTGCAGTTACCTAGGCAATAGTGTAGTGGCCTTGCTAACATCGAGTCTGCCAGAAAGCTGGAAACAGGGACACAAATCTTAGATCATGCCTGTACGGCAACTCTGTTACATGGCATTCTCAGATGCATTGTACTCACTTTCCACTCAACACAGAATTAGTCTGCTTGTGAAAGGTAAAGTTGCCCTGCACATGCATAGAAGAATTGCTTGTGGGAATAGGTATCACTCCTGGACTGGGTGGTACTCTCTGACTATTTTCTGCAATGATCCAGTGCATTCTGAAGAATGAATAATGAACTGCCCCCCACCCCAGAAACCTGTGTGGTGTCCTGTCTCTCTACCTCAGCACACTGTCCTTGCCAATTTCTCGTTATTCACGGTCTGTGGAACATGCTGGTTGAAAGCTAGGTTGGTCTCAGAGCAGCTGGCATAACGATGCCCGGTGTTTTTTTCTGTTCAGTTTTGCAGTTAGAAAACAAGCAAATATTGTTTGGATTAAAGAAAAAAAGACATTTATGTAAAGTTTGTTCAGAACTCTTCATCTATCTTTGATTTAATTGTCTAAGAACAAATCAAATTTCTGTTGGGAAGTAGTTTTATGTGTATTTGTGTTACTTGTCCTTCTGCAGTAGTTCTGCCAATTATATTTATTAGCTCTAAATATTAAACAGCTGGCAGGATTCCATTGTATATAAATAAGACATTTGAGACCTGGAAGAATGCCATTTCTAATACAGCCAGCTGGTGCTTTTTACAGTTACATTCTGCACAACAGTACTGAATTTCACCGTACGTTCACTGTTGTGTTAATGACAGTAGGAGAATGTGGGGTGGATTTCTGTAGGAAATGCCATTGTGTAAAAACACATTGTTTTGAAACACTGACTATACCATGGAAAGGCTATGTTACGCACCTGGTTTAAGCATTTTGACGTAAATACTTTTGTGTTTGTGTTTTGCTGGCAAATACAAAGCAAGAAGCTGCAGAAGCCTTTTCAGTTGTGAATATTTAAGTGTTCCTGTGCCACTAATATTTTTCACTTTATCTGTTGCCATAGTGTTTTCCTCATTAAGTAATGATTTCATGCTTAAAAATTTCAGCTTGTTGCTGCTTCTGAAATTGTTTGCTAATGGTTTGGGGTTTTTAATGAAGGCATGATCTACTTCCTGTTGGAGTCCCAGTAAGAAGTAAAATAGCAACAAACAGATCTCCCCACTATTAATTTGCTCCTATTTTACATATTAGGAAATTGAGGCATAAATGTGGATAAGGGGTATCTTCAGATTTATGTAACTGGCAAATAGTTTGGAGAACTGGCTTCCTTCCATTGTTAAACATCTATACAATGTTCATTTCTTTGTAAAGTTTTGCCATCAGTGCCTGTNGCATGATCTACTTCCTGTTGGAGTCCCAGTAAGAAGTAAAATAGCAACAAACAGATCTCCCCACTATTAATTTGCTCCTATTTTACATATTAGGAAATTGAGGCATAAATGTGGATAAGGGGTATCTTCAGATTTATGTAACTGGCAAATAGTTTGGAGAACTGGCTTCCTTCAGTTCTTAAACGTCGTTCTTAAACGAAATACAATGTTCGTTTCTTTGTAAAGTTTTGCCATCAGTGCCTGTCGGGCTGCATTGAGAGGTAGAGCTTTAGATGAAGCAAAGGGTAATGCTGGAGGAGGACCTGATGCTTTTTATTTGTATTATTATTAAATATCAACAGGAACTTATGAGCTGTATAACTGCAAGTGTTATGTCTAACAGGAAGTGTGAAATCAGCTCCAATTATAATTACCAAGGACCAAATTCTTCACTAGACTGCCATATCCACAGCCCTGGGTGTGTTACATCTTGGATAAAATTCTGCTTGCTGAAGTACCCGTTGTACTTAACAGCTGCTTATTTCCATCTCTGAAACAGCTATGCTTAAAGGCTGAACCTTACCTAGTTTGCACAGTGCTCGTGAACGAAAGGTGTTTCTATGTGAGCTGTAGTTCAGTACAGAGTTCAACTATGGGGATTGCTGTGTTGAGAACTTCCCAGAAAATCTGGTTAACTTGTGACATAAAGTAAGATTGAATCCTGTTTGTCAAGAAGTCATACAGCTTAGAGAAAAATAAAGCTGTAAATGTTTTGCTTGTCCAAGCTCTGAATGGTCATTTGAATGCTGGATTCAGATGTCTGTTAGCAAGTTAGGCGATCAGATGTTTTCCTCATTATAGTGACCTTTTTACCTCACTATGATTTAGATGATTTTGCTTGGAAAGGGTGAGAATCAGCTGTCCTTACAAGTTTGATGATGAAGTCCTCAGCTGCATAGCAATTAGAGATGGGGAAAAAGATAGTTTTACTTGTCTTTCCGAATTTTAATTATTAGTCTAGTATTCCCGTGATAAGGTGTGCACTCTTGCTTTGTCAAATATTGTGTGTTTATCTGTGCGTAGTACCTTTAACTGAGTTACACTTATTTATTTTTTAAACCTATTTATTATGTTATTTTACTTCCCAGATGAAGGTTCCGTAAAAACTAAGAGACATTAGTGCATCCAACCCTTTTGGCGTTTTTGTTTACCAGTTAAGAGAGGAAGAGGGTCACAATTTATGTGAAATTATGTACATATGTATAAATGCCTTGGTGAAATCAGGCTTATTTACTTTGAAATATATTCAGATCACTGTGGCAAGATACGTTGTGCTGTAGATAGCAGAGGATGATGCAATTGTAAGAGGAAGAGGGAGGAGGTTCTTGCCCTTTCCACCCTGCTTCTTTTTAAGAGTCTTTTTTTTTAAGGTCTTATGTTTTTGACAGAGTATGATTCTATCATTGTGTCATGGGACGGACAAGGTTTCTCTCCAGTCCCCTGTCAGATCACATGCAAGGAGCAACATGTCCTTGTGGGGAGGATAATAATGAGTTTGCCTATTTGTTTGGTTGGCTGATTTTGTTTGTTTCTTAAAAGCAACATGGAAAATGTTGGTTTTCTTTTTCTGAATTTCACTACTTTGGTTTTGCTTATAGTAAAAGAAAATAAAGTGCGAAAACAAAATAGACAACAGGTTAGAGAAAAGTTTTCCCTTAGACCTGGTTGTTTAGGATAAGTTGGGGTAAATTTGGAGCTCTGTGTTGTCTGGCAAAATGCTGTAGCTCAGCTTTTTTGGCCAGATTTAATATCTGGATACTCTGAATGAGTTTCTCATTTCACCTGAACTCACATAGAATCATCCAGGCCGGAAGGGACCTCCAAAAAGTCATCTAGTCTGACCTCCCCGCAGTCACAGGGACACCCCCAACTAGACCAAGTTGCCCAGGGCCTCATCGAGCTTCACCTTTAATATCTCCAGGGAAGACGCCTCAACCACCTCCCTGGACAACCTGTTCCAGTGTTCTGCCACCCTCAGAGTAAATAAATTTTTTCTAATATCCAATCTAAATCTACCCTTCTCCAGCTTAAGTCCATTGCCCCTCATCCTATTGCAGCAGGCCTTTGTGAACAGACCCTCCCCAGCCTTCCTGTAGGCCCCCTTTAGGTACTGAAAGGCTGTGATTAGGTCTCCCCAGAGCCTCCTCTTCTCCAGGCTGAACAGCCCCAGTTCCCTCAGCCTATCTTCGTAGCAGAGGTGCTCCAGCCCTTTGATCATCTTGGTGGCCCTCCTCTGGACCTGCTCCATCAGGTCCATATCCTTCCTATCTTGAGGGCTCCAGCCCTGCACACAGTACTCCAGGTGGGGTCTCACCAGAGCAGAGTAAAGTGGCAGAATCACCTCTCTGGATCTGCTGGCAACACTTCTTTTGATGGAGCACAGGATGCAATTGGCCTTCTGGGCTGCAAGTAAGCACTGCCTGCTTATGTCTAGCCTCTTGTCTATCAGTACTCCCAAGTTCCTTTCTTCAGTGCTACACATCAGACAAGATATTAAATCTTTGTTTTGCTTCTAATTCTGAAACTGTTCTGCTTTGTAATGAAGAAAACCTCCAACTTTTAGTTTGAGGATATTAACAAAGTCTCCTGAATACAATGGTACGCTGTCAAGTGTGTTTCATCTGCTTTCTCAAGTGTGATGACTTTTTCAGTGGGTAACTAAACAGAGGGACAACACAGGCTGTAGTCAGGACTTTAATTGAATTGCTGGCAGTAACTTCTTCCTTTTGTTAAAAAATTATTAATTTAATATAAAATTTCTCAGTAAAACACTAATTCTAAACAGTATTAGTATAATACATAGTAATGTCTCAAATGCCTGCTGATCAGTGATCTCAGTTACTTATAGGAATTGAACGTGTGTCTTGCAGCTTTGGAATGTTTCTGCATTTTTCCAAGCGCTACATGAAACCCTCATGTGCCTAACTTCAAGCTTATAATAGAACATTTTGACCATTTTCATTTTCTACTTGCAAACACAGATATTTATATTTTTAATATTAAAACATTAGTATGAATTTATAGTGTTTATGCTAATCATAGCAGTTTTTAACTGTATACTTGACCTGTATGTGAAGCCATTGGGTTTTTTTTGTTTGTTTGTTTGTTTTTTAGCATAATCTCCACATAAAATGAAAACTACACAGATGTGTGAATTTAAGGGAAAGAAAGAGTCCACTTCGTAGTTTTTGAACGCAGTTTCATGGAGGAGCGGAGGTCTTCAAAGACTTAAGTCCCTACAGGAGAAAATAAGTAATAGGAAAATAAATAGGAAAATAGGAAAATTAATTATGAAAATAAATAATAAGAGGAGACAGAGGAAGAAGGGAAGAGACAGAGATGGTATTAACACTTTCAAAGAGAAAGTCTTCTTTGTGCTTAGCTTTTATTATACATCAGTGTCCATGTTGGAGACCAAGCACAAGTCACAGATCTGTAGGAAACCTAGGCTTCATTAATTCTGTTGCTCATGGCATAGATTGTTTGTTTATGTCTTTTTATTGTGATTGCCTGGCAACCAAGGAAGGCGGGGAAGAAAATATTATTAGCCAGTTGGTATTCTGTCAGTAAAATGNACTCATGGCATAGATTGTTTATGTCTTTTTATTGTGATTGCCTGGCAACCAAGGAAGGCGGGGAAGAAAATATTATTAGCCAGTTGGTATTCTGTCAGTAAAATGTTGAAAAGTTGCATGCATCTGAAATGTGAGATTCCTACCATAATGATCTTTTTGTTTGGGAAGAGAATTGCTTGAATAAATAGCAGAAGGAAGAGAGTGTGCATACATGGGCATGCATACTTTTCTGTCATTGCTCAGTAAGGCATAATAAAGGTAATTTTTGTTGCTAGCTGAAAAACTGTGCTGAATACTAAGAGCTGATAGAAGAGAGCAGGGTCAGTTTTCAGTATAAGAACAAAAAAAAATTGGTTTTCAGGTAGAGTTTCAATGGTGGTTCTGTAGAGACTTATGTGAACACCTCAAAAATAACAATAAACAATTACACTGACCAAAAAGGTATTTTAAAAATAGTTTAGAAATAAGCAATTATTTGACCGCTCTGTGTAGCAAGGGTAGGGCATTTTAGCACATGAAGATATTTTAGCAAGGTTTCAAAGTCATTTCACTTAGTTACTATTTTTCTATTGGTTTCTTAGCATTGTATTTCCAGTCTGTATTCCAGTGTGCAAAGTGGTTACGTAGCTTATGTTCCATCAAGCCACTATTAAAATTATTAATTTACGTTAAAAGGCAGTTGGACACTGCCTGAAATGGTGCTCATACCAAATACATCATTATGCTAAATTTATTATTGGAAAATAAAATTGTAAATAAATATTTTTAGACTGTTGCCTGAGTTTGCCAGTAGAGTCTTAGGGAGTTAGCTGTCTGTGTTCCAGTGGGGCCTTGAAAAATGATCAAACTCCATTTTTAGTAGGAATTTTATAGTTTGTAGTTTAGGAGTTTTATATTCATGTGACAGTAAAAGATAAAATTTACTTTACTGGAGTCATGCAGTTGCATATGTGATGTATTGTAAATCACAAAATAGCTTTCTATTTCTTAATGTAAACTTAAGAGTTTTGATGTGAAGGATAAAACACCACAAAAAATGAAATATGCCACAGGAAGGATGAAAGAATTGAGGAGATCACTGATGTCCCAGATTCCCACATTGAGGGGGAACTTTTTAGTGAGACTGTTCATGGCATCCTAAGAAATGGCCTACATTCACTTCTGTAGATTGCTTTTTTTTCTTCCATTTTCTTTACAAAAAGGAAAGCCAGAAATCTAGCACACTTAGCTAGATCTGTTCTGGAAAAGAAAATCCTTTCTGTCCCAACTTTGTCAACCAGTTTGATTGGAACACATGAGTTAGACCCTCTCACTGGGGATCTCAGAGATTTTTCTATCCCACTGAAAGCACTCCCTTGTTTCCTGCCATCAGCAGTATCCAAAGAAGGTTTAAAAAAAAATGAAAAGCAAACAAAAGAACACTTTCTAAAAGCCAAATTACATGCTGGGGAGGGAGTAGTGCTATGGCACTTTTCCTGGATATGTTTCAAAAGTGTTTAAGGTGCCTGAAGGCATTAGAGTAATATGATATAAGTACTGTGTAATAATGTGAATTCAGAAATGGTGGTCACACCCCTGCTCCTTCCCTGTTGACAACAGTAACAAATCCAGCACCTAAAGCCTCATATCACAGCTTTAGATTTCCAGCTCCCTGATGGTGCTGCCATAAAATGCCTGACACAATATTATAAATAAAAATAATTAAAAAATTAAAATTTCTTAAAATAATTATATGTAACATCTCTATTGGACCTTTTGGAAGATGATCCTTTCACTTCATTCTTCCACTGTTTAACATCCAGCTACTAATTTCCAGTCTAAACATAGTCAGGACTGATAAATAGTCATTCATCCTGCAGCTGCACAGCACTGAGAGTAATACAAGTTGGGACACCTTTCAAGTGTAATGCCCCATGGACCAGATTTACCTAAGCATGTGAGAATTAGGTTTTACTGTTGATTAATACAGGAAGGTACAGATCTTTTATACAGTCATTCTGCCAGCACCTCAACAAATTTTCAAGTTCTCAGCCTAACTCCAACCAGTGCCCTTCCTCCTCAATGGAAGTTGAGTGGACTGGAATTGTCCCCAGTGCCAATTCCTTCCTTCCTGGCTCAAGTAACCTTCAATAGGTCTGTCCTCCTCCTGGGAATAGGTGCAGTACCTAGGTTCTCTGCTGTCCCTGCTGCATAGTTGGTCTGTCTCTGTGACAGCTCCTTCATCTTTCTGCTTATTCCTCTGATTCCTTCTGGTTTATCTTTTCCATCTACCTGGAGGATGAAAATGTCAACTGTTCTTACTTTCTCTTAGGAAAGTCTCAACAAGATGAAAATTTGTATGGACAAATGCAGTATCCTCAGAAATATTTTTTTCTTTTTTTGCCTCTTGCATTACGTTCTTGTTCCTGCAGAAATACTAGTGATTGCATGATGTACTGTTTAGGAGAGTTGATTAAATAAAAATCATTCCTCCACCCCATTCTAGTTTTCCATGGGATGGGAATAGGTCTGGGAAGCTGAGGGTGGGAGGAGAGGAAGCTGAGACTGCAGCACACTGAACACAATGCATGAGGTGAGAAGAAGCATGTCCCTTTCTGTCATCTATATAGAGTATTTGCCTTGCAACTGCAGTTTTTCTTCAATGTGTCTATCATACTCTGTTGCATTATTCTCTTTGCATTTTTGGCTGAATTCCTCTTCGTGACTTTTCAGTCTCCTATTATTTATTATAGCTACCTGCCTTTTGACCTGTTAAAGCCCTTAGCTGTCCAGGTTCCTGGATACTTAGAATGCTGTTGTTTTTCTGTACCCTACAGAAGGTACAAAGACCCCTTGTAATTACAACAGAGTCACTCTGGACACTTTATTTTAGGTGTTTTACACCCTACTTCTCAACAGATCATAATTTTCCTCATGTGTTTAAAATACCTGAGATGCTTTTTTGTTTCTAATTATTTTTCACATCTCCGTGCATCTCTTCTGTTCT
Source organism: Pedionomus torquatus (assembly GCA_013398155.1). NCBI lineage: Eukaryota > Metazoa > Chordata > Aves > Charadriiformes > Pedionomidae > Pedionomus > Pedionomus torquatus. The sequence continues at coordinate 16,623 of VZRU01011227.1, forward strand.
CTACAGTAAGGGCACCTTTTTTGTAGCTTCTGTTGTAAGGAAAAACTATGTCTTCTATTACAAGGAATATCTTAAGTTTCTTACAGTCTGCTTTTCTTTAAGATTTGAAAATAAAATTTATCACATACCTATTACTGTTTATGTAGCTCTTCCGTTACTTCTGAACCCCCACCTTGTTCTGTTATTGCAGCTAGCTGTTGGGGAATGTAGGTCAGAACGTTGCCTGTACAAAGTAAAACTGCACTAGATACTGTACTTCTGATAGGTTATCTGGCAAGGCTGCACAGCAAACTTGCTTCCTACTGCTGTTTAGCCTCTTAATAGCCAGCATGGTTTTTTGACAGTACCTTTCTATAATGCTAAAGTTTACACTCTCTACTACTAAAGGGGTTTTTTGACATTTATCCTCTATATAATGAGAATAGATTTTATTTTTTAATTATTTTTTTCTGTAAAGAAATGCTGTGAAAGGTATAAGATTGTTTGGGTGACATCTGATACTTTGTTCTAAAAGCAGCAATGCTTTAAAGTGCAGCATAAGGGGGAGGTGGTGTTACAGGAACAGTACTGGGAAAAGAGTAAGAGATGCTAAGAAAGGATGATTTTGCATTATGGAGGACATGCGTAATCTCCTCTTGACCTGAAGTGGGCATAAGTTAGAATTTTGCAGCAGAAAAATAATATGGAACTTGATGATTTTGTGTGTTTTGAAAAGATTTGTGCTGAGAAGTCCTTATAAATGGTGCTTCAGGAGACCTTGACAGGCTTGGTAAGTTCTGGAGCCCACTTCTGGGCTCCCCAGCTCAAGAATGACGGGGAACTGCTGAAGAGGATACAGCAGAGGACCACAAAGGTGATTAGGTGCTTGTAGCAGCTCTTACAAGGGAAGGCTGAGGCACTTGGGTCCTTTTAGTCTGGAGAAGAGAAGACAGAGGGTGGATCTGATCAACACATATAAATACTTTTAGTTTTATCATAGTAATTATTGAAGTGAAAAATTTACTTTAATCTTGTACATGTTCTATTTTGGATGCTTTTTCTGTAGTTTTATTGACTTAGCTTAGTTCTTTCTTGAGCAGTAGCTGCGATCTCCATAGTTTTGTAACAGTTAAAGTATTTTGATGAAGTTAGCACCCAGTGTGAGAATGGTTCTTCCATTCAGCAATGCTTCAGCATTAAATGCTAGATGTTTTGTTGTTTGTGTAAGAGGATTAACATGGTCTGCAATTGTTTTCTAGCAATTTGGTCTTCATTGCAAATTGATGAAGTGATAATTGCACGTTGCAACTTCTACGTGAAGAACACAGTAGTGGTGCTACCTTTAATATGAAATCGTGTATCTACATTCAACTGTCTGTATAAATTGGTTGGACAAGAAATTTAAAAAAAATTGCAGTGAGGCTTGTTGAGAAAAATAACATCTGCTGTGGATATGTTTTAAATTCGGCAAGTTCATGCTTTTGTTTCTGTCTCCCACTGGACAAGTAAAATATGTTGAAGTGGTTAGAAATTATATGGAAGAGATAATAAATAGATGACTTAGGAATTAGTGTGAGCTGCTTTAAATGTCCATAAAATTATGATTCATTATATAATCTTCTCTAGTTTCATCTGGTTGTTGTAACTGGTTTTCTACTTGTCCAGGTAAGACCTGTAGTTAAATAGGTACATCCAGCTGCATAGGCGACAAATAGGGCATCTGAATAACTTTTTGCCACAGGATTAGATTTCTAGCTCGGGGGCTGTACTTGTACAAGGACATCTGTCTGAGGAGGGTCCTCCACTCAGTTTTGGGAACTTGATGGAGGTTGGGAGCCAGGGTCCATCTGCCCCTTGTGCAGGCAAGAACTCATCCTGATATGATGGCACCCAGCTCCCAAGTGAACATGAGCTCTAGTGTAGGGACTTTGACTCAGAAAGTCCCGGTACTGCTAGCCCTCTTTGGCAATGTAGCGTATTACGGCTTGCTGCAGCATTTCAGCTGCTGTATACACATCCAAGATTGTGTTTTTAACTCTGTTGATCCAGTCAGGAAGAGATAAAACTTGTGTATAGTCAGATCTGTAAAGTGAACTAAAATAAACTTCATTTCAATTAAAGGAAGAGTATTTATACTACTTTATCTACTGGTTTAATAACATGACTTAAAATTACATCTTTGGTGGTTGCGTGGACAATTTCATTTTACAGACCAGCTCTTAGTCATAGCAAAACTGCCTAGGGACTGAGAGCTCTCAGATGTTACTCTAATGTGACAGCTTTTTTTTCCTGTCTTTCTTTTTATGTGTGTGTGTCTGTATGATGCATGTCTCATTACACCGGGAAACTAAAGGCAGCTAAAACTTCTACCTCAGTCTCTTTGTTGGTAGAATGGGCGTAGTACTTTCCTCTTCTAATGTTTGCTCTGAAGTACACTAAGATCCTAGCAAAAGGTGCTTAAGTAAAATGAGTAGTTTTTAGGCTGAGATTTTAAATGTAGCATTGATGTGACTTGATTTTTGAGGGAAGATGTTTTCCTGGTAGAAGTTCATCTTCTTCCCCCAAAAGTGGCAGTGATTTCTCACAACATACTTAATTTCATCTACTTCACATTTCTAGTTGTTGTACCATCCAGCAGCTCTGTTTAAAGCTCTGCTGCTCCCCAGCTGCGCTGCATCTGGTTGCATGTGGCAACATTTGTGTGTTTTGCAGAGACTGTGACAGCAAAGCAAGGATTTCTATAGCTGCTGTGCTACTGTGTGCTCTGTTAGTATGTGCTTCATTATCACAATAGGAGTTTACCTCTTTTGTTAATGGAATTAAATTTGAAGCATGGAACAGAAGATTATAAGGTTCAGGGGGATCTTACCAGTATGTACAAATGGCTGATAGCAGGGTATAGAGAGTATGGAGCCAGACTCTTCTCTCTGGTGTCCAGTGAAAGGCTGAGAGGCGATGCATACAGATGGAAATACAGGAAATTCCATTTAAACATAAGGACCGACCTTTTTACCCTGAGTACAATCAAACAGTGACATGGGCTGCCCAGAAAGGCTGTGAAGTCTCGATCTTTGTAGATACTTGAAAGACTGACTGGACAGGATCCTGATTAGCCTGCTATGGATGACCCTGCATGAGCAAGGGATTGGTCTAGAATATCTGGAAGGATTTGTTTTAACTTCAGAAGTGGTGTGATTCTGTAACAAGTATTGTTCATTAGAATAAGAATTTTAATTCTAGCACTCTATTGGTAAGGCTCTTTGCATTGTAATATGAGATTTGGTATAGATAGAGCAGCTGTGGTTTTTGTGTGGGTAAAAGCTGAAGAATTATGATCTTAAAAAAAACCCAACAAACAACACCAAAACCAAAAAAATTGGTACCGATCATCCATTCAAAGAGCAAGCAAAAAAAGATCCATCTTGAGCTGCTTAGTTGTGTATTGTAAATGACTAGAAGTAGTTATTTACTTTTAAGTGCCCCTGTAAGATTTCTTTTTTCCTGTTATTGGTAAATACTCCTCTCTGGTAAGTGTGACTTCAGAAATCAAGTAGGACTGGTACATGAGTAATTAACAAATAAGAAACCTGTTCCTTCCCTGTCTGGGTCAAGTAAGTTTGTCAGCTGATGACTGATCTAAAACCAAATGATCACTATGTGTTCTTCCAAAACCATTTTAGCGTCATAGCCTATATAGTCTGTAGAAGATTTCTGTAACCAAGAAACTTATGGTAAGTTCACAGTAATTTTTAGTAACTCTGGAAACTATGATAAGGTTGACTGTTTGTGTGGAGGACATATATCCCAAGGAAAATCAATTGTCATGCTTTGAATAAATTTAAAACTGTAACATTTTATTGTGACTGTATGGAATTTCAGTGGGAGCTATTGGCTTTTGTTTAGTAAGATTTTAAACCTTGTTTAATCTTTGAAATACCACTTGATTATAACAGTGAAAATGTGATGTCCTAGTGAACCTCTTCTGTTTGAGGTGAGTGTGGTTGTAGGAAAGACTTGGGATCATGAGTGAAAGGAGAGCACTGCATATAGCTTAAGAAGTAGCAGGATTTCAATAATACAGAACAGCTGTAGCATCTCTTTCATGCTACCTTAAAATAACTGGGTAAAAATTGACTTCTTAGTGATGAATTCTGTGTTTAAGACATTTATATGTTTTAATAGCAAGAAAGTAAGTGGAAGTTCAATCAGACTTTGTCTATTTTATAGTGAGATCTAAGCAGAGTGATTTTTTTTTTCTTTTTCACAGCTTTTGTCTCTAAATGTGATTTTTTTATTCATGTAATCATTAATCTTAAAATATTTCTTTTTTTCTTTTCTTTTCTCTCTTTGTTTTATTTTTTATTTTTCCAGTGGGAAGAGATTAGTGGTGTTGACGAGCATTATACTCCAATCAGAACTTACCAAGTGTGCAATGTTATGGATCATAGTCAAAACAATTGGCTGCGAACAAACTGGATTCCACGCAATTCAGCTCAGAAGATATATGTGGAGCTCAAGTTTACCTTGAGGGACTGTAATAGTATCCCTCTAGTTCTGGGCACTTGCAAAGAAACTTTCAATCTGTATTATATGGAGTCTGATGATGACCATTTGGTAAAGTTCAGAGAGCATCAGTTTACAAAGATTGACACCATTGCGGCTGATGAGAGCTTCACCCAAATGGATCTTGGGGACCGAATTCTGAAGCTGAATACGGAAGTCCGCGAGGTGGGACCTGTCAGCAGGAAAGGCTTTTATTTGGCTTTTCAAGATGTAGGTGCGTGTGTTGCCTTAGTCTCAGTGCGAGTGTACTTCAAAAAGTGCCCTTTCACTGTCAAGAACCTCGCCATGTTTCCAGATACCGTACCCATGGACTCCCAGTCACTGGTGGAGGTGCGGGGTTCTTGTGTCAATCATTCCAAGGAGGAAGAGCCACCCAAGATGTATTGCAGTACAGAAGGAGAATGGCTAGTGCCCATAGGGAAGTGCTTGTGTAATGCTGGCTATGAAGAAAGAGGCTTTGCGTGCCAAGGTAACAATGCCCTCCATGTTCATAGTTCAATTATTAACAGGGGCTTCGCTTTATTTCCCTGCTCTGTGTATTGGGTTGTGTTAATTTTCTCCAAATTCTTGAGAGAAATAAATTAATTCATGATAACACCATGAAAATGGGGTTTATTTAATCTGTATAAATAATGTAATTTGCTAAAAATATTTAATAAGGGTCAGCAATTGATTTTTAGTTAATACAGTATGTAGTAAATATAGCCTCTCTTACCACTCTCTTCCTTTCAGTAGATTATAGTTTTCTTAAATGCATTGCTTGTGTCAAAATATTTGATTTTTTTGTGTTTTTTTTTTTTTTTAAAAACTTTGTGGCTTGATGTATAATGTTTGCTACTGAGCTGTGTTGCTTAATTGGGATTGGTCAGAAAAAAAACAGGTAGTGTTGTTTCAGGTAGCATAGTTACTAAATGCAGATACATTTGAAAAATTAATATTTGAACTTCAAAATTGCATTTTCATGAATACTCATATAGTTAACTCAAAATAATTTTCTCCAGACTTGGTTTCTGCCAACTGTGGTTATGTGAATGCTCCCAAGAACAAGACTACACCAGGGATTTTGAGTTTTTCCAAAAATGGTCTTGTAAATATTAGAGAAATACGTAGTATTATATTTACCTAGTTTTAATATCAACCAAAATCATGCTAGTCTACATTTTGCTTGTTAGTAAACCATGTTTTAAAAGTTGTTTGCTAATTGAATCTTAAACCTCTTTTCACAGTGTGCCTTTAAGGGTGCTGGCTGTGTCAAAGTGTCTTCCATTAAATAATTAAGTAAAAGTTAAACAGTAATATCTAGAAATACCATGGATGGAAGGACTAGTAGGACATATGGGCTGTGTGTATGGATGTTTGTGTACATGTGTGTATGCATATCTCTGGAAGAACAGAAATTTAAAGTATTCTGACTGTGCTTGAGAGAGCACCTATTCGTTTTTCATTGGTCCTTCAGCAATCTTGATGTTCAGTTGGCAAGTCCTGGGAAGCTACTAGTGGTTTACTGAACCATAGCCAGGTTACTATGAAAACTGCTGCTCAGATTATGGTGATTTATTTCTCAGACATTGCCAGGGAAGTGTGGGAGAAAAGAGGCAAGATTATGTTTTGTTGGGTTTGGTTTTGCTTCGAAGTATATCTTAAGTTGATTTTGCCCTCAAAATGAATAAACTGGGGAGCTGAGTCTCTTGAGTATGCTTTTTGGCATACTCTGTGTATACTTGATATCAAGAACAGGTTAAACCCCTCTGTTAAGAGCTGAATCCAGAAGAGGGTATTTTGTTACTCAAAAGCGCTTTATAGCTCCTCCTACAGCTACGCTTAATACTAAAATGCTAGGGATACCCTCTTAACTGCTCTATGTAGTCTTTCTTCCTATAGAGCCTGTGTACTTGTAAATGTTTGAAAGGTGTTGGTTCAGAATGTGTTGCACAAGCATAAAAAGAGTCATTCCAGAAAGTGTGAGACTATAATTGAGAAAAAGTGGACCTAAATAAAGTACAGTAAAATAAATTGTTGTGTTAAAAAACAGTTCTCAGATGTTTGGGGCTAGGCAAGGCAGCTCCTATTTAGTGAGTTCATGTTTGTGTGGGAATATATCTACGTGATGCAGAAGGCATAAAATCAGACTATAGGACTACTGCCTTTTTCTTTCTTTCTTTTTCTTTTTCTTTCTTTTGTTCCCCCCAACCCTTTTTGTTGGCTTTTTGTTTTCTGTATTTTTTCTTTTTTGACTCCCTCACCAACTGTTGATGAGGGGAGTGATACGTGATTAAACCATTAACAATAGCGACAGGTCATTTTGGTTTATTCTGATTTAACATATAATGTTCTACTAACTTTCTTTGGAAGTCATATTTATCAAATATTTTCAGTGTGGTGTGATTGGAGTGACACTCTAAAAGCAGTCAGTAATTCGAAACTCCCCATTTGTTGGCATCAGTAACTCAGCAGGAGCTGGAAAGCTTAGAGAAAGAGTTCAGTTTTGACCTCAGGCTCGAGGCTGCTCCTGCACCTTTCCTTTTTTTTTTCCTTCTCCTCTTACTCTCCTCTGTCAGGTTGTTAGGTTTCAAGGGTTTTTTTTGGTGTTCTTTTGTCAACAAAGGGGCAATAGAGACAGAATTGGCATTGCAAGCATGGGCTGGAATTAAGTAAAAATTTAGGAAAAAAATGGTTCAGATGAAGTTTGAAAGAGTTACAAGGAATAGAAATTCTTGTCTTATTGGTAGTTGGAAGCATTCAACAACTTAGTGTCTGTCATGATGTAATCCTAAATTCTGACTGTTTCTGATTTTGTTTGATCATTTGGTTCTGTAATGCTGTTTTCGGAAATAATGTCATCTTGCATTAGCAGGAGATTATCGTTCGTGGCTAAAATGAAGAGCTCTAATAGTATGTGATCAGCCTGTTGAAGTTTCATTCAGAACGGCTTTTCTTGGTAGTATGAAAAATACTAAGGCATAGTAATGTCCTTAAGTAACAGAAATTGTACCATTTCACGTGACTGCTTCCCTTTCTGAACACAACCAGGAGAAGACAACATAAGGCTCACGCCTTTCTATGTTATTGGTGTAGATATACATATAAAAACATACATGGTTTTATATCATATTTGCCTTTAGGCTCTGAAAAGCTGAGGTTGGGCTAGAGGCTTTAATCAGCATATTGTTTCTTGTTGGAAAGACTATTGTTTCTACATATGATACATACATGTCAGTTAAAGAATCAGGACCAATTTTGCTGTGACCATCTTCCTCCTTATTATTGTGTGTGTAGAAATGATTTGTCAAAAGCGAGTTGTATACCTTGCCTTGAGGAATTTTGGTCTTTGAGGTATACTTCAGGATAACAGTTTAAGATTCAATACCTCCTCTAGCAAAGAGTTGTGCATCTGTTCAAGATTTTTCAGGGAGTAGTTTTTGAATAAGGAAAGGTAAGATGTGTTGGGGAAAATATTGGAAAAGCCACTCTTTCATACTCCACCCCACTTCCCACTTAGCTAATACATGTGCTGGTTAACTAAATACGGTATATATCATCTGCTGTAGACTGTTTTTTATTACGTCTTTGTTAGCACTTGCATCAAAGTGGTCCTGTCTATTTAATCTTATTGTAATACATCATCATTGTCTTGATGCCATTTTGGCCAAACTACATCTTTATAGCATCTCGTTTCTTAGTATTACTGTGTTTTAATTTGTTTTAATTGGGGAAAAAAAAAACCAAACAACCAACTGGTTGGAACAGTACACTGAACCTAATACTTTCTGATAGTCTCCATGCTATTCCCTAGTCAACAAGAATAACTCGTTGTTTCCCTTTCCTCCCCATCAAGCCATAGTAGATCTGCCTTAGTATTCTGGTGAATGGCAGATTAAGGAAAAGTGTAAGAAGCTGTACACACAGCAGTGCTTTACTGGGTATGCCTTTCAGGTTCTGCCAATCAACTGTTGACTTCCTCAGACTTAAGATACGTCTTCTAAGAAAACCTATGTATGATAGGAATCAGTGATTTGTCAGCTTTTAATTTGTCTACTTTTTTGACTCATTTGTATCTTTAGTCTCTGTAAGTTTTTATGGTAGTAATTGCCATACCTTGTCTTGTGTTAAAAACATACCCTCTTGATGTTTTTAAGCTTTCAGTTTTAAGTCAGTTGGATAAGGTTTTCCTTGTTTAGTGAGAAAATAACTGCTGTCTTTTCAGCTTCTCTTTTAAGAATTTTCTAGATCTCTTTCATGTCTAATATCTTATCTCCAGTACCTGTTTTCTCAACTTTTCCTCTCTACGAATGCCTTCTTATTTGGAGGACAATCTAATTGCTCCATACCTCTACTTATCCTTTTTGACTGTCTCTGTTACATCTTCAAAGTAAACAATGTGATTTTTCTGAAAAGGGCAATGAAGTTTGTGTGTGCTAATTTAGTTGAAATACACCTGGAGATTATGCAGTGGCATAGTGTGTGGAGCAGCCCAAAGATCAATAAAAGAAAAGGAGCATTCACATCACCTGCCCAGTTAGTGATTTGTATATAGAGAAGTTAGGCTTGTTTTGAATACCATGGAGAGGAAATGGATCTCAAAATGTGAAGGTTGGTTAGTTGGGGTAATAATATCAAAATAAATGGGAAAATATAGGATAAATGATAGAAAGAATGTCTATGGTTCTGTAATAATCTGCAAGTCTCCTTAGAGAAATAATGGAACCTAATTTCAGGAGATGTTTTTTAAAAAATACCAGATGATGAAGGAAATCCTGCACTGGCAGGCTTGGATTAATAAATCTATTCCATCCTGAATGTGTCTATTCTGTTGTTGGTTCATTTCATGTACTTTAGAAAGACTAACTGGGCATGGAGAATGATATTTTCCATGATGATATACTTAATTAGCGCACATGCAATGGACAGTTGTTTATCCATGTGGAAGTATGAGTGAGCTTGGATGCTCTTTTGAATGCTTCCAACAGGTGACACTTTAGACAAAAAAGAAGCTTTGTGATTCCAGTTGTCAAATGGAAAATTAAATTGGTGGGCCTGAACAGAATGACTTGACGAGCACAGAGTCATATTTTTTGCATGCTGTCATAGGTATAGTTTCTAAATTTTAGTTACTGGAATTGAGTAAGTCTGAATTGTAAATTTCCTGTGTAATACTGTCTAATAAAATTGTAAGTTTTAACCACAAGTGACTGACACATTTTCTCTAACAAACCCAGAAGAAAAAAGCGAACAAAATCCATCAGTCCTTCTGTATGTGTATAATGTTTAGCACCTAATCAGGTGAATTGAATGGGCGAAGAGGGAGTAAGAGGTAAAGGAGGGAGAGGTGAAGTTCACCCACTGAGCCTGGATATTGCAAAAATGACTTCACAGAATTTCCCCTAACAATAAATTATTCAGTGCTTCCAGTTGTATAGTAAGCATATCCTAAATCGTATTTCTCTCAGTTTATGGAGATATGAAAGGAATGCCATCTGAGGCTCCTAATCTGAACCATCACATACATTGCTTAATTTTTTAAGTAGAATGAATGCTGTACTTGAGATAAAAATATGTAAAATTAATACTAAGGACAAAAAACATTTCTCTAGATTTCTTTTTTTTTTTCCCCTGTGTGTTAAACAGCCATTTTATCTCTGCAAAAGTAAATACACTTTTTACTTAAATCAGTCGATAAAAGATAACTGTACATATAAAGAGAAAAAGGTACTGTGAGGAGCTACTCAACTTTGTGCAAGTGAGAACAGACGCAAGGCACACGCATTTGCTGCAACTGCAAAGACTATGCCGTTTTCCCTTGGAAACAGCCAAGTAGCTTGGATGTGTTGCTTGTGTTACAAAAGTGTGTAGGTTTAACTCTTACTCTCTGTATACGGACAGTTATGTTTAGTAAAATATAGGAACTGATCATATGATAAATCATCTAAGAACAATTAAGAGTTTTCTTTTACATGAAATCTGAAAAAGCAGTGATTCTCTTTTTTCTTTTTTTAAAAAAAAAAGCAGAATTTTGATGTGTGGGTTTTTTTCCTTCATTTTGAAGTATTGTTTTGATTTTTAAAAGCAAAAGAGATGCTTTTTAGAAGGGACTCTTAATCTTCCAAGCTAGTAAACTAAAATGACAGCAGTTATAAATTATGAATCACTTTATTTGTTAAATATTCATTGTTTTCATCCACTTCATATTCTATAAGTACATAAACAGAGCACACAATGAAGGATTTACCTTCCTGCTTAGAATTTATTTAACTCTTACAAAAATTATGTCAGAGATATGCAGATGATTTTTCATAGGGGACGAATTACACTGCACTGAATACTTCAGAAAGATCACAGCCAATTTTTTGTTTGTAACATTTTCTGACTGTTACAAATTTCTGCTCCAAGTATTCTACAATCATAAGCCAGAGATTTAAAAGTCATATTTTAAAGGCAAAATTTTGTGGGCAATATCTTATGGTTTCTAAGCACATTTGTCATGTGTCGTAAAGAAGCAAAAATTAAGAAAAAGATTCTGTAATTATATTTTTTTTTTGATATGCCATTATACAGATTCTTAAGTTAGATAAGCATGGGTTTTGTGCTTTGTAGTTGAGAATAATCTTTACTAAATTTCTTATAGATTGTGATAGAAATATTTAAACAAAACCATGATTATAAATATTTCTATTGACTTCTTTATGTTCAGTGATTAGGAAACTAGTGTCACTGTTTTTTTAAAAAAGCTCTACTAATACTTCTTTCCAAGTTCTTAGTACTACAGTATCAACATGAAATATCTAGGTAATTCAGATTTGAATTGTATTTGAAACTAGATTGGAAATGCAAAAGTTCACTCAGAAAATGAAATACTTGCAAAAGTGTTAGTGTCTCACAAAATGCAACTTAATCCAGATCTCTTAGCAGTTTAGTGGTGCTGCTTGCTATGCCAGATTTTGTATGTTTTTGCAATTTATTTCTTGTCCTCTCACCTGGTTTTCAAGCAACAAAAAGCTCCCCCCCNAACAAGCCCTCCCCAGACTAGTAGACTATATTGGATATTGATCCAGACTCTCAACAGTTTTGTGAGTATGTGAGACCCTGCTTCTTTTTAACATTGAAATTTTTGCCTTAGTTCTCTGTCAGCTATATGTTCCAGACCACTACTGTTGAATTTTTGTGCAGAATTTTTACTGCAAATATCTTATGGATGTCTGCTATATAGAATCTTAAGGGATCTTGCTGGCATTTCCTTAACCTTTCCATTTTAATGGCTTCGCTTCTTTGCAGGCTTTCAAAAGATTAAAAACTAAATTAATAGTATCATCCTGGGCATGTTTTACTTGTACTGTCTTTGGTGACTTTCAGTGTCAGCTTAGCTCAGAGTTGCACGAAGATTGTATTGTCCGTGTGAATTCATTGAACACGTGCTTTTTCCATCGGTTTCTCTGCCACTCTCATCTGTGTATAGAGCTATTTGACAATCCCTTATTAGTTCCAGAGTGGAACTTATAAAGGCTAACAGGGGTTTGCATTACAACTGACAGCTGGTACTAGACTTTAATAGAGAGCAATTGTAGTGAGAGCTGTATGTTTTGATAATGTTCAATGAAAATGCTCTTAAAGTAAGAAACATCTTGAAAGATGAGTACAAGACGACAAGAATCTTCTATATGTCTGCCGCTCCTCAGCGTGAAGCAAGAGATGTTGTCAAAACATGCTGTTGGCAGACATCTAAATAACCAGTAATTGATATCTGCCTTATTGAAACACTTAGACTGCGTGACAAGTATCAGAACTGACTGTTTCTTTGGATTGCAAACTGAATAACAAGGGTTGCATTTGTAATATCTTGTTTTCTTTGCATTTGAAATTAGTCTTATTCTTGGTAACACAACAGAAACATAGTAACTTGGACTTCACACAGTCCTTTTCGGGAGAGAAGATGGGAAGTTCATTGCCTCGAATTTGTTTGTAGCGTCAGCTGTAAGTACCTGCCTACATCAGATACCCTGACAATTGGTGTGGCTCTTGTGCTAAGGCAAAAATAGACCTGAAACACGACAAATTCTTCATAGGTCAAGGAGGCAAACTATTTCACTGTCATGAATCTGTGGGTTCAGTGGTTGTCTACCGTAAGGTTAAAATTTGATGTGATAATTTAGAACAGCTGCTCTTTCACAGAAAGATTCACTTTCAACAAGAGAAGAAAAAGCCATATGGTAAATGTTGATACTGTGCCAAACCTAAATAACTGTAGAAGTGATACAGGACAGTTTTGTTCAACAACGTGGTTGAAGTCATGCATTTTTACTTGCCATTGGTATTTCCAATCTATACACTTTTTTGAATTGTACATTATCCCATGATACTTCTTTAGTAGTTACTTTTAAATAGGGTTTTTTTATTAATAATGGTGATTAAGTGACAGATAAGGCTTATGTATTTTAAAATTATACAATTTTTTCATAATTCTGTCCAGGCAAGTTATTGTTCTGTAAAAACATATCAAAATTTCATAGAATGATTGTTTAAAAATTTGCAATTAAAATGACATGCATTGTTAGAGGGGATATCTAATACCTGAGTTCATATGCTTTTAGCAGAATATTAAAGAGTTCACTGAAATCACATTGCCTTTATACATGTACTTAAATTCTAATAAATTCAGCATGAGTAGTGTGAAACCTAATGAAATTAGTCATTTACTGTGCTCAATCTAAACCATAGTTTATATGTAGGAGCAAGGTGGTCATCAGGAGCTCAAAATCCAAGGAAAAATTAATTTGTCCTCCAATTTGAAGGAGAAAAGAAAGATTAGTTTTGGGTGAAAAATACAGTGACTCTCTTCTCTTTGATTTGGCAGAGATTTTTAATAGAAGGCAAGTAACAGAAGAAATTACTCAGAAGTACCCAACTCTTATCTCTAAGAAATGCCAGTAAACAAGTGACCAAAACCCTTCCACTAACAGTATACTTTCCTCAAAGAATGCATCTTTTTTTTTTTTATTCCCCCTCTATATAATGAGAATGTGGCATAAATTATTATTTAAGGAAGAAAAAACCATTTACTTTCATTCTCTTAGGAAAAAATAAAATCTCTAAGGTGATTCTCATAAAGCAGTGAAATATGTTGAAATGGTCATCTCTTACCCAGCTGAAGTAAGAAAAGACATAAAGTTTGGTAAACATATTAAGTCAGATATTAAACATGTTCTTTGATGGTTTGCAACCTTATACAGAATTCACTTACACTCCTTTAATCTCTGTACAAGTAATTCCAAGATTTTAGGTATGCATGTATAGAATTGCTTTATTTATAAGTGTCTTCTGTAGCATTTTTTTAATGTTACAGTAATTGTAGGAAGCTATAGGACCCAGTAAATAAGAATTGGTACTTTGCTTTCATATTGAATGGCATAATGTAGTCATTATTATTATTATTATACAAATAAATACAAGCACATTTTCAATAGTATGTATTTCCAATTTAGCAGAGGCATCGCGATCTGCTGTAATGTACTTAGATTACAAAACAACTTGAATTCTCTGAAGGACTGAAGGATTTTTCTCTTATTTGGGTAATGAAATCCTAATACTGAGATGACAGGTATGAGCTGTTATTTTAACAAGCTGCTCTTCAAATCTATTCTAGGAATTCCCAGATTTTGTTGTCTAAAGAATAATATGGAAAACTAAAGCAGGACTGAGGGATTGCGACTTGAAGTGAAGTCAAGGTGTATTAACTCTGAATGTTAGATCACTGTTTGAGCTGTAAAACTGGTGTTCATGCTGGAAAAAGGAGAGAAAAAAAAAGGGCAGGAGGCAGGACATATTAGTAGCAGAAGAAAAAGTTCAGAAATCTTAGTTAACCACAGCTAATGAACCATCCGTTTCATACATTATTAGACCTTTAATTAAGCTGCCATTTTTATACAGTATAACCTCTCTGACTTCTTTGACTGTGAAGATGGGGTGTCCTGAGCTTTCACCTCGAGGTCGTATGAACATGAATTTCTTAACACAGGGGACAGAATTAGAGACACACATAATTGGTACCTGTGCATGACATTTAATAAGCAATGATGGTCTTGTTTCTCATCCTATGTGAGGGGATGAGCTGGCAGTGAAAGTAACAATAAAAGGGGAATCAGCATCTACATCTTTTCTGTATCCACACTAACCACAGTAGGTGGAGGAAAAAGGAAAGCTGAGAAGATTTTTTTAAAAGGGTCAAGTCGGGAAAGAGAATGAGAGGACAGAGAAGAAAGGAGGGAAAATTTACCATGGTAAGTAAGATAAACCCGTGTAATTGTTTAATTGAAGCCTACATTAAAAAGTTAAAAAATAAGAGAATCTTATGAGAAAGGCAAAGATATTGATTTGAATTTGGACAGGACTATTATTTGATGATGTCTGAAGGAAGAGGTGTTTCTGTGCAAGTTTCTTTTGTGCCCAATTGCTAAAACGATATTCAGGTTTCAAGGGGGAAAAGCGTGGTGACCTTTTGAAGTCTGCATTTGGTTGCATGGTACGTCTTGGATGGGACTGTTCTGCAAATGAAATTGTGGTGACTGTGTCACACTGAAAGATTTAAAACTGATATGAGCTACAGTAAATGGGGACACATCTCCCATGTTCCAGCAATCACCATCTAACTGAAGCTCCAGTCTAGCAGAGATTTGTTGTTTTCTCAAGAGCCTTCCCTTCACAGAAAGGTAGTGTGCAAATATTCTGATTCTCTTCTGGCCAATATTTTAAGAATATTTCCTTGATGTTTCTTTACATGGCTGAATTTTCAGGAGCTCTGAGGTTATACCTAGCAGTGTCTCAGAAATTATGGAAACAACTTCAAAGCCAAAGGGTTCTATCTTGACCTGAACTCAGTGGACTGTTTTTTTGTAGTACAGTGATTCAAAGAGCCTTCTGTCCTGTGGTTATAGCCCTGCTCTGCAGAGTACTTAACAGAAGGGCAAGAGATAAAGCACTTGTCAGCGGTCATGTATATATATAGTTTCCCTCTGTAAGTATGATTGAGAGGTGCAGTTTATTATCTGCATCCTTTGGGAACAGCTGCTTCATGCCATGTTGGCAGGCAAACAGCTGCTGTGGCCAGGGAGGAGGCACGTATGGAGTATGGCAGGGGAGCGAGTGCCTGAGTCCTCCTGGTCTCTGCCCTCCGTAACCACTTGCTTACAGCAGTGCTGAGGAGGATATCAGGTGATGAATCCCCGAGAGAGCTGGAGGAAGAGGGTAGCAGTGGTTTTGGGGCTGAATAGGAGTTAATCTTTGTTTGCCCCCATGCTGCAGCCGTACTACTGATCCATTCTAATCCACAGCAAATCTGAAATGTGATTGTAATATGGATCACGTTCATTTTCACTCAGTTTTCTAGTTTGATTCGCACCTGCAGTGCGATAACAACCTAACCTTTTAATTCTTAATCTCTTCCCTGAACAAGTAGACCCTGCTCTTTCCCTCCAAAAGTTAAATATTAGTCTTTTAATTGAAAAACACAGAAAACTCCCTAAATCCTGTGGTAAAAACAGGTGTTCAGGCACAAGCCTGTTTAGTAGAGAGTTTGTTTAAACATGGATTAAGGGCTTCTTTGGAACTGAGTACATTGTTTTTCTGTGCAATAATTAGTTTCCAGGGCCAGTATGTTTAAATTACTGCCTTAAAACCCAGGCATGCCATCTATCCCAAACTCTCTTATAATTAGGGATTATTTTATAGCCTGTCATCCATCTGTCAGGAAGCTTCCTTGTCTGTCTTGCAATCATAGCAGTCAAGCTGTTGCTTCACATTTGAATGTTAACATCAGAACCCCAGATGTGCGTCCACAGATTGCTCATCCACCAGGTTAGAAGAATCATCCAATCTACAGGTGTTTTCTTCTTTTTGTATGGCAGGAAATATTTTAATGCGTTACTCATGAATGCAATATAATATATACAATGTATTATATTGCATTTGTGAATACATATGTGGTGGTGCAAAGGTAGTTTCTTTCTGCTAGAGAAAGAAGTCCCACATCATAGTTCTCTCAAAAAGCAGAATAAAAAGTATACTGATTCAGTGATTTTTCATAAATTATTGTCTATTTGTAGCCTAGATTATTTTCATACCATACTTCAAAATTTCCTCTATTTGGAATGCTTTTCCCCCACTGTAACATCATAATTTGGCTTTTGAGTTGTTAAATCTTTCATTTTCATCTGAAACATTGGATTGGCTACAGCAGGCAATCATATGTAGCTTGAGGATACCGATACCCTCCAAGTTGATTTTTCTTAGGGATCTTTAATGCCATGTTCTGTTCCTGCGTTCCACATTAATCTTTTTGCTAGATTTGAGGTTTGAGCCTAGGAAGGGTTTTTTTCCCTGGCTTGTTTGGTCAAGTCACATATGAACAAAAGTTTACATATTCATTGTACTGTGGGGCACTTCTGGTTTTATAAGATCATTTGGGAGACTGTTAAAAAAAATAAAAAATATTATTGCTGTGAGCCTAGAACACTGGAAATGCTCTTGACATCTCGGAGATGATGTGTTTTGATATGATTGTGGCTCTTGGTCTTTTATTATGACTTGTAAATCTGATTGGGGGCATTGCAGCTTATTTTGTGATGCTTGATGATCTATTTTGTTGACTTTCTGCGGAATATTTCTATGAGTTGAAAACCTGACTGTAGCCAAAGGTTGTTTTAAAGACAAACCTACGAATAAAACCAATGTTGCTTACTGGGTCTGCAACTAATTTAGAAACACTTGCTCTTTTTTGGGTAACAGTCATGTCCTACAGTAATCTGAGGAGTTTCATATTTGAAGAAAAAGAAAATGTATTATTTTTTCCTTCCTGTAATAATTATGAAGTTTGGAGTCAGGCAAACTTGACTGCTACGTACTAGAGGCTCTTGGATGTAAACAGAATCATTCACACCAGGTCCCATTAAGAGTTTTCCTTTACATCAAATTGAAAACATGAAAAGGTGTGATGATTGTGATTTTTCTATAAAGATTGGGAAAAAAAAAAGTTGTTTATGAAGATTTTTTTAGAGTCCCATTGGTCATCAAGAGCATGCTTGCAAGGCTTTCATAACTTCCAATAAAGTGTTTGCTAAAAAATAAAGGCTTGTTCATTCTGAAGTAGTTCAACTGAAAAGAAACTAGTAAAAATTACTAGTGGCTCTGTGACTGCTTATCCCCGAGGAGAAGGGACATGTGGGGAGAAGACAGGAGGAAGGAGTTACGGTGCATCCAGTGTGCCTCGCCTTCTGCATCAGCAGCTACTCGTAAAATCAAAGCAATCATTTTTTCTTTGTTGTTGTTGACATAACTTTTTACTTCACCTTCTCATGCTGTGATGGACCTGCAGACCTTTGGACAGGCTACTTTTTCATCCTGGTCTCCTCTGGTCTTGTTCTGGTAAGAGAGAGTGGTGGGTAGAGAAAGCCAGCTTTCCCATCTCAAATAGCTGGCAGGCTGTTTGGCTGAGGATTGATGCTCTTTGCTGGCTCTCAGTAGGAGTCGGTGGAACCCATGACAGAGACAGATGATGCATGCTGGAGTCTGTCAGCTGAAAACGGCAGTGGCCTGAATGAGGAGGAGTGCTTTCCTCATCGGCAAAGCTTGCTTTCACGTTCTCTAAAGGTGGGGCATGGGGGAATGGTTGCCTGGTGGAGTATGTTTTTTCTTTTGTCTTTAAGTTTTGCATGCAAAATGACTGCACATAGACTGCTCATGCTGTCTCTGAAATCAGTTGCGAAGTTCTCATTGATTGGATGGGAACAAGCCAAGCAGCATTTCAAACAATAATAAATTCCTGGACAGAGAGAACATAAGGCTTTTTGATAAAACGCTATTCCTCTTAAATAGCAACAGATCACTCTACAGTTAAGGAAAGCAGTACAATAAATCAGTGAATAAATTTCTTTTTGTGAAATACCTTACAAATCAGATTATGAAATCTGCAAAATTAGGAATGAATCGATAATTCAGCCAGTTAACCTAGTGAAGATCTTTAGCTCTGTCAGTCATTCAAAACCGCTTTGTATTATGTTGTAATTTAAAATACAGAACAGTCAGTGAGCTAACATTCAAGTGGTATTCTTGGAGATTCCAGTTGGCTAGCCTCTATAACTAATATCAATATGAACTTATAAATATTTCAGTGATGTGTGACATTCGTGTGATACTAATGTAACTGCATGTTATTCAATTAAAAACCAAAAGCAATTGTCCATGGGATTTTACTAATAGATGGGATCCAACTTTCACATGATCAGTTTAATAAACAAATAAGTAATTAAAGAGATTCTTTAGCAAGTATTTGATGAAAAAATAGTGTCTTAAAAAGCAGAAGCTGAGCTTCAGCGGCACAAATATTGTATTTGTGTATGTAATTTGATCCAGCTGAAACTTAGAATATAGAAAGCTGTGTACACACTGGTGTTTTTACAAGTCTTATTATTCAGAGCCCAACCCTGCCAGCTTTGTATATGCTGGATACTTGTGGGAAACTTAATACAATATTTGTTCATCAAGGCTTTTTAAAAAATAAATATTTGCTATCAGTTACAAAAAATATCACCAGTTGTTTTCAAATGTCTTTTTACAGAAGAATTACAATAATCTGAAGGCTTTGGTTTTATAGCTTTTTAATATTTTTTTTTTTTTATTTTACAGATTCCTTGTGATCACAGTTTCATTCTAGCTATGTGCATGAAAAATGCTTCAATTAACAATATATTGAAATGGTTTGCAATTTTCATGCTCCTTTTCTATAATTTAGAAATTTGCATAGATTAGTACGGTTGCAGGACTGTATTTCCAGAATGCCTGAGGGCTTTGGATCTGGTCTTCTAGTTCAAATACATCCTTTCAGTGCCGTAGAAGAAAAACTGTCCTTTTCTCCCGCTTTTTGTCTCGATATATATTTTTTTTCTCTCTCCTGCCTATACATATATTTCTGTACAGATATGTATGAATTCATAGATATACCTCACAAAGAGAAGAGCTGAAAGTTTGGCCTTTATTCACTTTGTGTGTCATGTGTGAGTAATTTATAAAATACAGGACAGGGAGATTTATTTGAAAACATATGGAAACCATGGGGGTGAATCCTGAAGAGGCTACTTGTCCCAGCATGGGACGCTCCATCTTAACCTGAACAGAAGCTGCTGGATCGGGCTAGATGACCCCATGCTGGGGCTGGCAGTCTGCATGAACTAAGCTTAGTGACCAGGGGACGTATTTGGCTCGCAGGCCACTGCTGCCATGTAATATATTGCCCTGTCATTAATGCCAAGTAAGAAAACATGCAACTGAGGAATTTCACCTAATACAAGGTATGTTAAAAAGCAACTAAGACATGTTACGCATTTCATCTGAAAATATGTGGTGCTAATGCAAAAAAAAATTGAATTTATGTGTGTTTAGCTGAAACTGATTAAGAGACGCAAACTGGTATAAAATAATAATGCTTTTAAACGTGGGAGATCTGTTTTAAAACTCTGTTTTAGAGATTTAGTGGCCAAGGCGTATACGATGAAAATAATCTAAATGTTGTGGAAATTAAGTATTAGTTTTATTTAAACCCTCTAGGAGCTCTGCTGTTTGTAGCCAAAAAAATGTTTGCTTGCTGGGCTTAATCAGAACTGTTATTGGGTTACTTTTTCTAAGAGCTGTTATAGTCTGGTTTACCCTGAGGAAGGCCCATAATTCATTATAGAGCACTGTTTAAAAATAATTATTCAAATAATGCCGTAAATTATTATGATCCAAATGGGTGGCTTTCATTAATACTTTATAGTTTGTATCTTCTCAGCTTTGCTCACAAATGTTATGTGTTCTTTATGAGAGCGGAAATGTTCTCTGCAACTTGTAGTCTCTTGCTCATGCTTTCTTTTGTTCTGAGATATGAGCAGTTGAGCCACCATCCCTGGAGGTATTTTTCAATACCTCTTTTCAGACCTGTATATATAATGCTGAGGGACATGGTTTAGGGGTAACTTGGCAATGCTGGGCGAACAGCTGGATTTGGTGATCTTAAAGGTTTCTTCCAACCAAAATGATTCTGTGATTCTTTGATTTCCCTCAGATTCCAGGTCCTGGTAGATTTGTTGAGCTGAGGTGCTTGCCCTGCAGTTTTGTCCCCTCCAGTGCTGTGGTGCATCTGAGGTGGCAGAAGGCACAAAGCTGCCCCAGGAGCCTCTGGGGAGGTGGGTGGATAACATCTACAGTGAGGTGAGCCTGGATGATCACATCCCCGTGACTGCTGATTGCACAGGTGAAAAGGACTACTTCCCTTATCAGAGTGTTGTCATGAAAGCAGTTTTCATACGGGATTTCATCCCTTTTTGGAAGGGGGGAAAATGAAGGCTCTTTCTAATACTTCATCTGTATGTATATAGCTGTTGCTGGTCACCAGGCAGCTAAAGATGATGGCCTCAGCTAGTTGAGTGTGCTGGGCTCCCATGCTATGCAATGTTCTGCTCCTGTTCCACACCTGAATTCCCACTATCACCTCGGGGCGGATCTTCTGGGCTCTCCTGCAAGATCCTCTCTGACTTGGTCTCATAATCTACTTTTTATTTGCTTCTTGGCTTCTTTCTTGTGTTTATACCCATTTCCCTTTTTTCCTTCCTTTTCTTTCTTCAGTGTCCAGTGGTTGTGTAGCTCACCAGTGCTGCATGGGTTTTTTTGACCGTCAATATGACCTTTTCTTATCATACCTGGATTCAAACAGAGCTCAGAAACTGGCTAGGTGCAGCTCATCATCTTCATTCAGGAAAATAATTGCTTCTAGCATTTCTGGTAAATATTTCCGCAGGGACTTTTGTAGGGGAAGATGACTTTCCAAGAATAGCATTGCTTATTACTTTCTGACATCCTCCACCATTTTCTACTCTTGTTTAAGGTGCAAAAAAAGATAACCATAGTACGACTTCTGTTAGTGTTCAGAAAGCACACCTGTCCTGGTACAGAAACAGCCAGTTTACTGTTTTTCAGATCTGATTGCAGGTTGCCCTCTTTGGCAACCTTTGGCATTCATGCATTTTGGCACACACATTAGAGAAGTCAGTTCTCAGCAGTGAGAGATCTTATTTGATGTTCTGCACTCCTGTGCCATCCTGCCTTAGGCTTGTTTCTATCCCAGCTGGAGCTGTGTCATGGGAAGAGGGCTGCAATGAGACCATTGTGACCCACAGGAAGGGGCAGGCAGCAATTACGCAGTACAGGTGCTACTAAAGCAAAAACATCTGTAAACTCAAAGGACTTGAGGTACATGGCCACTCAAAGAGGAGTGGGCATACTGTACCCCAAAAGAGTCATGAGAGACTTCATCTCTGTGAGCTCAAGTTACTTAAATACTTCTTTACTTTTCTGTATTTGGCAAATACAGCAAAATTGGATGTAAAGGCCACAAAATTCGGTGGGTGTAGGAAACAGTCTTTTAGTGAAGATGTACAAAACCACAACTTTGTTATGGAAATACTTTAGCCTTATTAAATGAGAGATTTCCTACTTCCCCTGCATCTCATTGAATAGCGTCTCATTCATATTTCATTGTGCTGATGATTATGTTTGTGAAGAAGTCTCTTTGTTTAACGATCAATCAGGGAATTTAATTCATTAATCTAAAAGTGTGCTGCAGCATAATAAAATACCATCTACAGTTTACAAATAGAGTATTAAAATCAGAAAAGATGCAGTTCCTTGGTCGCATAAATCTGTCGCCCAGTGAGAAACAGAACACAGATTTCTTGAGTCTCATCTCTCTGCTTGCTTCATGAACCGTGGCCACCTCATCACTGTTTGAGAATGATAAATGTCTCCCATTTATAAGCGCATATGCATGTTCTGGTAATACAGTAAACAATGAAGCCTTTCAGAATTAAGTGAAAGTATTCGCAAGAGGCCAAGCCTGTGTTCCTTACACGGACAAAGTTCTTGCAGGCTTGAGTCAGAATTTTGCTTTGACTGATTACTAGACCAAGCTCATAATGTGTGTTTAAACCTTCTCAGGGGAGGAAGGCATCTAGCTTGAAACAAATCAGAAGTGAGATTTTTCTTTTTTTTTTTTTCCCAGTGTTGAATGAAAGAGCGTAACACAGTATCACTATGGATGAGATCATATGAGAAAGCCCCTTGCAACAAAAGTGAGCTGACTTTTGCCGGTACTAAAATGGCTTTCCTTGTGGTTTAACTTTCATAGTTCACCTGCCTAGTGACTTACACAAGAGGTGTTACTTTTATTTGCTTAGTAAATTATATATTAATGTAATAAGGCTTATTCCTAATTCATAATCTACAAAATAAAATAAAAAATCAGTGAAGGGTCTCATATTTTGTGGTTTTTTTTTCAGATAGATTAATTTGACTTTGGTTTTGAAGGTTGAGTTTCAAATCAAAGGTATTTCTTAAAGGCCTTTTCCAACCTAAATGATTCTATTATTAATTCAGCTACTGTGTTTTCCAGGCTGCTACCCTTCAAACATAGACATGAAAAAAAAAAATTGTGAACAGTTGTTTTAAAAAAAACAACCACCACCACCTAAACCATCCACACTTACCCAGGAAAGCATTCTGGAGGTAAACATACCTCAGAGTACTTTGGTGATACAAAATATAAGAATAATTATTTTTCCTCTCCCCTCCTCCCTCACCAAAGTGGACATCCATAGTCTAACATGAAATATCTTCCTCTCAGCCTAATGGTGGGTTGATAGCCGCTTTAAAAAAAACAACACAAAAACATAGTGTTTATATTTCCATGTTTTCCTTTGATAACATAGTCTGTCTTTCATTCCTGTTGTTTTTGTCTAACCTTCCTAGGTTTAACATGCAAAGAAAAATCAGTCATTCAAGAAGAAATGGCATCAAATAAATAAAGTTAGGAGATGTAACACAATGCACTTACAAGGATAATATTGCAAAGGGTTAATTCTTGTTTCAGTGTTTTGTTTTTTTCTTCTTCTCTTCATAGTGAATTTTCTGAGTAATTGCCAAGTAGCTAAATGTATACTTTCAGTGATGGGCTGTGGTGCTTATATGGGTCCCAGTTCACCAATCTTTTATAATCTTGCTCATCCCTGCAGTTTGTTGGCAGCAATGAGGGTTCGTTGAGTGTCTAAATATGCTTGTATGTACGCATTTCAGAGCAGAGCTTTTTTAGGAGTTTGTACCCATCTTGAGTGCTTGTGCCTGTATTTAAATGCATGTAGCATACAGGTACATAATTGGCATGGCTATGAAATGCACTTGCACACATTTGCACTAGGCTGTGTATAACAGTGCCGGGCACAATAATTTTATTGAAATATCATATGCAGCCGGGAGCAGTCTTTCAACTCTCTCCTTTCCTATCCATACAGAAGAATCGTGCCTTGTGCGTATTCTGTCATAACAGGTCAATGTTTTTTTCCAGCTGACAGCATGGGGCTAGTGTATGTGTGGAATATGAAACAGGTTAGAATATCAGAATCTGTGATTTAAACATACTTGAAAAATGAGTATTTTTGAAATACCAGATGGTAAGCTTCCAATAACCCTATTTTTTAGGATGACATTCTTGGATTTGTATGCTTAAGCATAGATTGTTCATTTACTTTCTCACAGTCACCCAAATATATATGCACATGCACACATCTTGTCAGTTTTGAGAAGGGATTTCAATCTTGATGTAAAAATATTTTTGAGCAGAAAATTGTTTGGTGAAGGATTTTCCAATCAGCTATAATCTTATATGTCTGAGTAGCTTTGAAGTCATTCTGGATTTGGAAAAGAAATACATTTCCTGCTTCAAATATTTTATTCTACCATTGAAACAATCTCTTTCCAAAGAAGAACGGGAGCAAAATTCAATCAGGGATGACTTCCCTATTCTTAAAAGTATTGTAGTTTTAAATTGACATAATTGGTGCCATTAGTAAAAGTATCATTGATTCTTAAATTTAAAACTAAATACTATTGCCAATGAAGCTTGATGTAAGAGTTTTATCTCCTGGGAAAGAGAAAATTCTTATCTTTCCACTTAATCTTTTGTTTCTATCCTAGGAGGATCAGGGTTAAGGTTGTAAAACTGCCATGTTTCTTTTGTATGTAGAAAAAAGAAACTCAGATCTTTTCCATGTATACCTGGTGAAGTGCTGAACGGACATATAGTGATCTTGATTTTCAGAAGTTGTCTTGTTTCAATGTTTTCAAGCTCAGGAGATTTACATTCTCAGTAGTAAATAATCTCAGTTCTGCAGGGACATGATACAGAAAATAATCACAATAAATGTTTTACACTCCTCCAACTTCCTACCCTTCCAACTCGTGTAAATGGTGCATAATATGGAACTGTATGGGACAGTAGTTTTATTGTCACATTTCTAGAAGACATCTGTACTTATTTCCTTACTTAAACATGTTTTATCATTGTTTTACTGCACAGCACAGTAGTTATAGGACTGCTTTGTGTAAGATGCTGTGGATGCTGAAAACATACATGGATTCAAAAAGTGACTGTATAAAGCAAATGATGGAAGAAAAATATATCAAAGGTTATTAAATACCAAGGCATCTTTTCTGGCTCAGGAGGTCCCTTTACCACAAGTAGCTGAGGTCTAGGAAAAATTCTGAGGGAGCATCAAAACATCTGTATTGTTGCTATATTCTTGTCAGGCGTAGGCAGTTAGATAATCTCCAGTATGGACAGAAGTCTCAGTGGAGGTCTGGCCTTACTTGGTACAGTACTTCTTGTAGTAGTTCTTACATTTGTAAAGATATTGGCTATAAAATTTTATCCTTAAGAAGCAAAGTAATCTTATTTGCGGCAAACTGGTATTCAAATTAAGTAGATGTTCAAAATGCACATTGACTACAAAAAAAAAAAAAAGGAGTAGTGTAGGAGATCTTCGGGCTCAGTCCCATTTTTCTGTTTGTCTAAAATTAACTGATAACTTATATGTACACCAAATGCATCATATTCAGTGCCATATTTCTTATACTATCACTTAGCAGTGCTTAATATATGAATATTAAAAAGGTAATATTTGATTGAGGTTTATGTGCTGAGCTTATGAAAGTAATTACTCTTCCATTTACTCCAGTGCGGTCAGACCAGACCCCTTTTACCACAATAGATCCCAGCTTCAAAAACTAAAAAGCAAGTAAGATACCGCCCCACCTCTAAACTTTGTTGATGTTAGGAGGTCGTGAGATTTAATTGAGATAAATGGCATTTAATTCTGATTGAAATGAAACAGGCTTCTGTTGTAGAGATGTATTTGACAGGTAACTTCTTCATGTTAACAAAGAACCAGAAGGCAGGAAGAAGGATATCAACTGAATCTTTATCAAACCTGTCAATATCTCAAAGTAAAATCATTTCCTTTTCCCTGGAGCTGTGGTAAAGAAGTCTAAGGATAGTGAGAAAAATATCTATGAAGAGCCTAGATATTAGTTGCATAGATACAGGGGTGTTAATATTTTCTATTATTTTTCATTATTTTTCTTGTGTAAAAGGAGTTTTATGCCTTTATTTGAAAATAAAAAAAAAGAAAAGGTTGTTTGTTTGTTTTTTTTTAATGGATTTTCCAGATGATTAGATCATTCATCAGGCTGGAATACCAGACCCTGGCCTACAGAGCTGAGAACTGTTATAATATTTTTTTCCCTTTGTGCCCTGTCTGAAACAGCATAATTAATCAAGGCAATATTTTCTAATAATTTCTGTGAAAAGTAATTTGCTTCCTTCTTGTCTCTCAAGTGACAGATTACTGAAGTTGAACCTGTGATCAGGCACTTCTTTGACAGTTTCATATCTCAGTGAATGTTTCCCTGGCCTGGCTGCCTTGATTTATAATAGCTGAGGTTAGTGTGAAATTAAAAATTAATTAATTTCAATGAATTTGTAATCACACAGACTGGGCTGAGCTGCGGAGATGCTAGTAGGTCATGTGTCTGTTCCCTTCCAGCCAGCTGATCCCTCAGAGGGCAGGACAGCTATACAGACAGCACTGACATCTAAACACAAGCAAAGGCTCAGGGGTCTGCCTGCCAGCCCTACTGGGGATGGGCTTCCTCCTCACACTTCGGGTGAAGGAGGAAAGTGTAACAGCTAGATAAAATAACACAGTAGTATAGGATGGTCGTGAGGAAAGCCTCAGTGAGCAGTCTTTGGTGTTAATCTTTGGTTTCTGCTATTGCACTCTGGGGTGCAGGTGTCTCAATGCACTTAAATACTTGAGGGACAACATACTTGTTTTGAATACTTAGTATTAATATACTAGGTTATACGCTGAACCGGAGCGGGGAAACATACTGTCTTTTTGGAATGAATAATTTGGTCCATACTGTGGCTTGTGAGTGGCATATAGCAACTCACAAGCCTCTTCAGGAAAGGTATGTTTATGTAGGTCAGGTAAGTCACACAAGCTGCAGCAGATTTGGATACTGTGAAGCTTTCCTTTCTACCCTGTGCAGACTACAGCTTCTTTCATGGCAAACACGTTAAAAACAATTCAGTCAATAGTAAAAGGACCCCTAAACGTTCAGTGATATGAAGCGTTCTGTAGAGGAATACATCATAAGTCTGACATAAATAATCCCTCCTTTCGTAAAAACAAAACAAACTCCTCAAAAATAACCACATTCTTCACAGCAATTCATGTAGGGAGGTTGTTTTCTGTAAACTCTTCCTGTCAAATGGTAATATGCGAGACAAGGTGCACTACTGCTTCGTCAGGTGCTCTCTATTTTTTCCTGTGACAGAAGAAAACGGTAGATACCAGTGGTAGCACATTACTTATCTCAGTTGCTTTCTGAAACACATTTGTGGTGTATTCCAGTGCAAGATTAGACCATGAAACAGCAAGGTACAAAGTATTTCCAGCTGCCACTAAAGCAATCAGTTAAAAAGGCAAAATAAGGTGTGATACTAGCCTGATAAACATTACCTGTCCCACTCTGTTCAAGGAAAACAGCTTCAGGAAGAGATGGTTGCATTTTTTTAATTTGAAAATTTCAATGAAGTAATAGATGAGTTAAGCCATGGGATTCTATGGAATTTTTTTATCAATTAATTTTAAAAGCAAAAACTCCTTTTTTTTTTTTTTTTTTTTTTAAATTTAGGGTACTTAGTGAAGTTTTCAAGTTTGTACCTTTCTGAGTATAAAACAGAGCGGATGAATTGATGTGAGGGTAATTTGACCAACTGAAAAGGTTCAGCTGGATTTGAAACAAATCTAATGTCGTAACATTTGACCAAATGTTGAGTAATTTTTTTACTAAATGCTCCTCTGACAAAATAAAAATCTTCTGCCATTAGTCTTTATTAGGCTGTAGATATTAGACAATTATGAGTCATGCATATATGTTTCACTTATAAATTTATCTCTTCATGGATGGATTTACATTGACTTTTCCTTCTCCCAGAAGACCATGGTCTGGCTCTCCGTTTTGAATTAAAATTTTAGATCGATCTGTTTGAGGAGTCAGTTCATACCTAATAGCACAGAGTCATCTAGATTATTTCTGATGTAAATTGAAGCAGAAAGAGTAGGTCTAACTTGCAGGGATGCTAAACTTTCATTATTGGTTCTGTGACTAGTATCAGTGCAACCATGGCTCTATCTGATTGGCTTTGAAGGTCACTTTTATTCTTTGAAGGCTGAGGACAAATGTGTGCATTAATACATGTATCTCCCCTTGTCACACTGTATTGCATTCATTTATTTATTTAAGAAACTGGACAGAGGGAAAAAAAACAGCCAGGGGAATAGTCTCATGTGGCATACCTTTAGAAATACCTTAATTGCTAATATATCCTCTGTGTGTGAGTGCTTGTATGAAAATATTTATATATATATATGCACGTATATGTTTTTATATATGCACGTATAATTATTTCTTTAAAACTGTTGTGATATTTCCTTTCTGTTGAAGAAAGGTAGGGTAGTTGGAGCAAAACTGGTAACAAAGATGTTTTACCTTCTTTAGAGTTGTTGCATGAAAGAGAGACAAAACAGCAATATGCAGTATTTTCTAACATGTTGTACTCAACTGTAACAAAGCATGACAAATATAAATCTGTACATTTGAAATTTTACCTTGAGCTGAATATTCAGTCAGCAGCAAATACTGAAATGAGCTATTAGTACATGAGATGGGAGGTAGCTAAAAAATAAAGGTGAATGCATTCACTTTTTCCCTGTGAGCATATTCATGACTGAGCCAAAACTGCTAGGCTCTTGTTCTGTTTAAATGTATTTGAATTTGTCCAAATGGAGTTGACATACCATCAGCTTAGCAAACTACAGAAATGTGCCCATCTGGGCTAGGCATGTCATTTGGGTAGGATGTGTGACGTATGGGAATTGATCAGTGGCTACTACTAGAAGGACTTTTGTTGGTCAGAACCACAAAGGACAATCTTCCCAGCTTCTGCCTGCTTATCGCAGATATAAGAAATGATACTTACTGAACCTGTATAAAAACTAAGAATACTAACAGCAATGCACACACAGTGCGTTCATAAAGTCCCCGTATGGATTCATCTCAATATCTGTCACAGATTTCATGGAGTGGCTTATGAGTCTGTGGAGATGAGGGCTTGTACTCAAAACACCACCATATATTATTATTTAAGTGTAAAAGCACATATATTTCATCTACTTCGAGATATATAATTTTTGTCTGGTAGAGCATTTTTGCTATTAATGACAATGACAGTTATAATTTTATTAATATTTACTTTGGCACACTCGGTGTGCTTTTAACATTTAGATACATTATAAACGCGGGGAGACAGATGGGTTACCTTCCTGAACACCTTGCATCCCCAGTTTTTTTGACCAGGCCACCAAGTCTTGCAGCAGCATGATTTAATGGTTTTCAGCATCTTTTTCTTTTTATTTTCAGATCCTGATTATTTTTTTTCCCATTGGAAAAGCACGTATCTATAAAGTGAATTTAAACTTGGTTGCGGACTTCCATTTCTTAAGTAACATTTGCAGAGTATATTAAAGTGTTCCAAGAACCATAGAATGAAAACAAAATGCATCAAATACGTGAATGTTTTTATTTTAGACCTTTCTTTCCAAAAACTTGATAGCTGACACTGACATAATGATATCCATAGATTTTGGTGTATGTTTGTCATATATTCCTGAGAACAGAAATTCATTACAATTTAATATACTGGGTTATGTGGTGACAAAAATTTAAATAACCAGGGTTTTTGCAAGAGTGAGGAAAGCTGCCTGATCTGATTGTTTAGAATGGATATGTGGATGAGATTTGAAATGTAATTTAAATAATTTGGGTATACTCTCCCCACAAAGCATACTTCAGATGTCAAATTGGAAAGAAGATTGAACCACACCATGATACTGATGTTACTAAATTGTTTAAAATGCTAAGCATTAATCCAGTAAACTTCACAGTAGTACAAAGCCCATCTTTAGCAGTTACTGCTTCAGGTAAATCACCTGAGTGAACCCGAAGTACAGTTTTTGAAACCTAATGTGTCTTATGTTGTCTTATTTAGAAATTGAGTTAAAATATATTTTGATGTGAGAACAATGGTTTCACTCTATATGTGCTCTTGGTGTCGCTAATGAAATATTAGGTCCATGTTAGTTACGCTACTGTGTTCGTTAAATATAGGGCATGAACTTTTTTATCTCTTACACCGTTTCAAGAATGCTCTGAACATAAAATCAGTATATTTAAGATGAGCCTGACCATAATATTTTGGATAAATATCCTTTCCAATTCATCTGGTTTAAGGAAATGTGGGAGTCTTTAGAGTGTTTTTTTTATCCTCCTTCAATACTGTTCCCAGGTGTCATTCAGTTATTCCCAGCGATAACAAAAGATTTATGCATTGACAAGTGTGGAGGTGAAATGCTGGTTAAAGCAGTGCTGCAAGTGATACTCCTGATCCCAGCAGGAGTTGCTGGCATGCTTGCATTTTTGGAAGATTTTGCAAAGTTTCCCCATGTGAATAACAATAAATTATTTTCTGGAAACTTTTCTTGTGGAAGCTAATGTCACCTCTTCTGGCCTAGAGATTCCTGAGGTATATAACAGAAGTTAATCCAGTACATTTGTGCTCAGAGGATCTGAAAGGGGTTTATTATATGAAAAAAAGAGGATTTTCAGGCTTATGAAATAAGAACAATTACTATCACATAATAGTTTGAATACTTCTTATTCCTTTCAAATACCACTTTCTTTATGAGAGAAAGGAATTTTAAAAACCTATCCAAACAAAGAGAGAGAGGGGGGAAAAAATCCCCAAACTTTTAAGGACTCAGAGTAAGCCTTAGTTTCTGTGATCATGCTCTAACTGCCCTTAGTCTCTTGAGAGCTGTAGCATGGATTGAATTAATCAAAAAGAGAATGTGTTTCAGAAATGACCCTATGTATAGTAGGGAGAGATCAGGTCCTGGTTTCATGGTGTATTAAAAATCAAGGCCAGTTTCAGGTCTCACATATAAAGAAAAGAGGGGAGGCTTTTGGGGAGTTTACTAAGTCAAGCAATCATGTTATAAATAAGTACTTGCCTTGATTAGTAGGGTGTAGGCTGCCCTTTCAAATGTACGTCATTTTGAACAAGCTTCAAAAGCCCTTGTTTATAGCAGAGAGATCCTTGGAAGGAAAACAACCCAAAACCATAAACTGCAAATCATAAAAATTTGGCCTGTATGTTTAGGGAATGAGTGTGTGGTGGATATCTTTAAGAAATAGTTGAATTTCAGCTGTTCTTTCCAGTAGCATTTAAAAACCAATTGCTATCATCCTAGTCTGTATCTCAGTTGTTTCAAAGACATGACTGTCCTTAAAGCAAGCCTGCACATAGTATATGTATCTTGTTTATTTTTAAGAGTTGAAGAATTGAATTTATGATATTCTGATCTTCATGTGGCCTTTCCATCCATGTTTTACATTAACAGAAAAAAGAAGGAAGTCTAGCTCACTGGATTCAATTACAGCATCCCAAACCACGGACTTGGAGCTTAAACATTTTCAAATTCTGAAGTCAAAAGCTTGAAAGCTTGAAGGGTTTGGATATCAGTAGTTTTACAAAATGCTGGTAAAGATCACAGGGTCTCATGGATTGCTTCTCCCATCCTCAAACAGGCTGATGGTAGCTGTATTGTCATTACCACATTACCATCACCCCAAACCCTCCAGATGTTCTTTCCTCTTAAGCACATTTACAGTCAAAGGCACACTATTGTATAGCAGTTTGCAGGTTTAGGATCAGGTTTGAATGAAACAGGGACATGAAGGAATGTTCAGATGCATTAAGGATATCTTTGAGGTATCAAAGTGTTTTGTACACCTAAATGGCAGGAAGATTTTTTTATAATTATTATTATTATTTTTAAACTTGTCACTGGCCTGTAGACACAGCTATGTATATAATTCTTTTCTTGATAGAAAATTAAAATAAGACCAAGAGATGGATCAGTCAATATATGTGTTCTTTTGTCAGTCTTTTTGGGGAAATTATTGGTCCAAACCCAATTTATTGTTAGCTATTTCTCCTTTGGAGGCTTGAAGGGCACAGAAGAAGACATGGTTTATTTTAATAAGATGCAGACCAGTCTCCAGTTCACAAATGGAGGTGCTTATTTTTGGAGACATGACATCCTAAGAGGAGTGTTGCCTTTTCCTTAACACTACAGGAACTGGTCTGTTAACCTGCTGTCAATAAGCCTACTCTTGCCATCTTTCCTCTGTGTAGTATGATTGGTTTTATCCTGTGTGGCTTAAAGGAAAAGTTTATGGATGCAGCAATTTTTTGAGAATGAAACATGCCTTCTTGAGAGTGCTCTCGTTGCTCTACAGGTTACTCCTACAGTCCCGCAAATTGCTGGACTGTGAGAAGTTTCCCCAACATCTGTGCAAATCTGTTGTCTTGTTCAGAGGGTTATCTACTTCTCATTTCCTCAGAAAATGAACCAAAGGCCAGAACATAAGAAAAAATGAGATAGATTTTATGTTTTTTTAATTCTCTCTTATGTTCCAGTTTACCTGCTTGTTTTCATGCTGTCTTAGAGTTATATTCAGGAGACTGATGCGGGAAGAAGCAGGAAAGGAGGTAAAGATCGACAGAGGTAATCATGTGAGAGAGTCAAGAAGTGGAATAAAACTTGAGGACAGATACTAACTGGGAAAATCCCCATTAACTCCAGGCAGAATTAATAGCTCCAGGTCAGCTCTAATGGATTTGTTTCCCCAGGATTGGAATGAAAATTGCCCCAGCCATTAAAAATGCTTATCTAGAGCCAAAAGCAGGAGCTGAGCACACATTACTGGACATGGAAGAATGTATCAGTGCAGTCGGCGTCTTCTGGTGTGAGCAGATAACACCTGTGTTGAACAGGGTTTGCTGAAAACATAGGGTGTAGGTAGGTATTTGCTCTTTTGCCTCATTTTACAGTTGTTCTGTTGCACTTTGAGGGAGGGAAAGTCTCAAGAAAGTTGGGGGCACCTTTGTAGCAAAATCTGAATCAAATATACCGTGACTTTGGTATTTCTGACTGATATATCTAAGGGGGGGGGAGAAAGTGACTGTGTGAAAGAGCAGAAGAAATTAAAGAAAGCTTGTATATTTTTTGCAATATGGAGCATAAATAGTAAGTGCAAAAATGAAGTAGGTGAAATATGATGATCACTGACCTTGTAATTTGTCAAACTTCCCATGCATGACATTGTTGCACTGCTTCACTACCTTATGATATATTCTATTTTGCTCAGATACTGAGATCCTCCTACTCAACCTTTAAAGTCCTTCAAGAGTAGTTGACCTTTAAAAATATTTAAAACAAAATGCCAAATGAGGTTTTTCCTAAGTGAAACTCTTTTCCCTACATCCTTTTCCTTCAGTTATTATTCAGATATTATTATTATTAGACACATTTTATGTTCTTTTGCTATTACAACACAGCCAGGCTTGATGATAGAAGCTGAAGAGGAGAAAAAAAAACAAAACAAGCACCAACCCAGACCCTGAGACTGCTCTTTTTCTTTGGTAACTAAATTGTAAGTGAAACTGAGTAAAACATGTAGCAGAAAATTAGTAGAAATCAAACTGGATCAGTGGGAAAAAGTAACCTTATCCTCAGAAAGCTAAATTCTGAAAGTTACAGAAAGTGTTCTAAGGCCTCCAGAAGTAATTTAAGGAGCTGGTGAGCAACATTAATGTTTGCTTTGTAAATTAATTCAATTGGCTCTCTGCTGGTATGGGAGCTTGAGTTCTGGGTAGGCAGTTTGCTGTATATTCACTGAAAGCATGTAATTAATTATCTGTGGTTATTTTATGCAGTGGGTAAATCAGACATTACTGGAGCAGCAAACAGGAAAGAAATACATTGTAGGAAACAATCTTATGCTGGCCAAAGAGAGAAGGAGGGAGGGGAAGTGAAGGCATGGGCTGGATGACCT
Source organism: Pedionomus torquatus (assembly GCA_013398155.1). NCBI lineage: Eukaryota > Metazoa > Chordata > Aves > Charadriiformes > Pedionomidae > Pedionomus > Pedionomus torquatus. Next base: position 50,595 of record VZRU01011227.1, read on the forward strand.
AGGCCTTTTCCATCTCCAGCTTCTATGAATCTATGAAATAGGCTTACTGGGGCCTTGGTATATTCTCATTAAAAAAATGAAGAGTCAGCGTATACTCCTGAGATGCACAGCTTGAGCAACCACACTGCAAATTCCCACTGGAAATCAAAGGGGAATGACAGAAGAGGAGATAAGTGTCAAGAACTGCTGGGCTCAGGCCTTGATGCGCCAGTCACAGGGTGGATATCAGCTGGACAGCGTTACTTTACCTGTAAGGGTTAAATTCAAAATGCTTTCAAAACTTTCTGTGACAAATAACAGGAAAATATACTGTGCTTGTAATCTGGTGTCACAAACTTGGAGATCTCCTTTGTGATTGACATTGGTGTTTAGCAAGCATATTGGGCTCTGCCTGTTTTTAAGGGGTTTGATTCGTCTTTATTTGCAGCTTTGGTGAATCTTCTCTTGCTATTACCTTGGAGCTTACATGAGGCCTGTGTACTTCTTTTAAGCTTCTTAGATCACATCTGTGATGTGGATCTGCACCCATTTCTGATTAGAGAACTATCTAAATAAGTCACCCTGGGAAAGCAAAGTGGGTACCGCGCTGTGCTGGGCTACTGTCCTGCCTTCTCCTCTTGCCTCAGCCTCCTTGAGTCAGCCTTCCAGCTCTGTAATGCGGAGCCCAAGCCCCAGCCATCCCTTTCCTTTGCTTCCTCCAGGGATGCATGGCTACAGACAGAGGCAGGCATCCTGCCTGGTAGCCAGAGACAACCTCTGTGTTACCTGTTGGACTGTGACACCTGCAGGTCAGAGAGGATGATCAGTTCACAGGACTGTCCCATTCCTTGGTTCTCTGTGTTTGCCCTAAGTGCAAAACCCAGAGGCCTTCTGGAGTCCAGCTGATTTCTTTTTACAGATAAACTGAATTGCCCAAAACCTAATCAGTCAGAAATGTGAAAAATCAAAGTGTTCAAGTTTCACTGCTTTGTACGCCTTGATTGTGCACCTCTGTCGCGCTTCTCCATCTTCAGTGGTTATGCAGAAGGATTGGTATGAAAGTAGGACACACTTTTTGCATGAAGTCATTTATTATACTGGTTTCAAGATCTTTCATAAAACCAATCCAAATCCTTGAATAAAAGTAGAAAGCAAGTTGGAGGAAAATCTCTAATGAAATAAGAGTTATGTGGTCTGTATTTTGACAGAAACATTTCACACAGCCTTATTTTTAACAGCTACTCTGGGCATGAACACAAATCCTCCAAATATCAGCTTTCCTCTTTGTTCAGACAGGTGAGAAATGCTCTTCAGAGAAATGTTTTTATTTTGCTGTGCTAAAAATTTCTAAAGAAGCATTGTCAAGATTGTTTTGGTTACATACATTTGTGGTGACTATTTAGACAATTAGGTATTTTTCTAAAGGAAATGAAGTTATGAAGACCTTTCAAAAAAAGGCTAGCATGCTTGTAACATTAAGGATTTGACTTGCAATTGCTTCATAGTCATTATAATTATTAAAAAACAGTAGAAGGAAATCCATAGCAAAAATTTCTAATTACAAACTTAGAAATGTATAAGCTGAAGATGAAAGACCACCTATTGGTTCTGCCTTTCAGTGTTGATTGCTCCCTGCAGTACATGGGGTTTTGTGCTTTGCTTGATCCTGCCTTAAATAGTTCCGAAGTGCTGAGTTCCGTTGTTTCTTTTGAGAAGTTATTCTGAGGTCTAAGAGATGTCAGTCTAACGTACATATTTCTTTCTCTGTGAACTCATCAAATCTTTTCCCTGTAGTTTCAATCCCTTTTGCTTCCATTTGATACAACATTTTTGGTTTCCTGTCATTTTCTTGGTGGCTGATATTCTTTAGGTATCTTAGATACGTATTGAGCCTTCCCACTCTAATAAAGCAGAATGGGGGGAAAATGTGAGACTGAAACCATGTTTCCCTCACTGTTTCTTGTTTGGTCCATGTCGATAACTGTTCTGTGACCTTTCCCACCTTTTTGGCGTTTCTTTGAGGCATCCTTTAGCATTGTATCTTAATGACTGTTGCTCCTCAGACTGTCTTTACCCCTTAATTGCATTCCTAGCTCTTCCAGTGAGTGGAAGAGCTCTCCCAGGATATCTTCCAGGAGGTTGTCCTCATGCCTTTCACTGCATTTAGAGCTTCGTGAAAATGCCAACTTTTCTGCCAGCAGAATCACTGTAGTTCTGGAAGGAAAACACTTGAATCTCTTCCCACTGGTGGTATTTACTAGGTTGAGTCAGAAAAAAACTCTGCTAAAACCTGCTGCCTCTCCCTCCAGGAATGTCGTAGAATTATGCACCTTTGCTTGTGCTGAAGTTCTAAGAGTCAATCTGCTGTTGTTTCAGAGCAAAATTACTTTGTTATCAAGGGTTTGCACCCTGAACTCTATCAAATCCCCTTCATATTCTTCAGGTAGTTTTGGATACTTTTTTTGGGCCTCAGTATTCCATCTCTTAAAAGGAGTTAATGTTCCCTGTCCTGGTGAGTGCATTGCAATAACAAGTTAGTTTCTCTTTACGTGAGAAAATATGGTTGCCCTCACGTAATGTAGAAAACAGAAGGAACTCCATCAGACCTCCTCGTTGAATTTGCAGTCTTGCATCATAGCTTTTGCTGATCACTCTTGTGTCATGGTCTACGCTCTTTTCTTGATTTTTTTCCTTCCTGTCTGCTCCTTCTTTTTCCTCTACAAATATTTAGAGGTTAGGCATATCCATCAGTTGATAATGACCGACGTAACAGAGAAAATCAGAGCTATATTCCTCTTCCTTGGATTTAGGAGAGGAAATCTGTTTTAGCCTTCCTATAGGTGAACCCTTTAATTTTGACAGATAATGTTCCCCTGGGAAAAAAATGTATCTTCTAACCTGACCTTTTCCAAAAGGATCAACAAAGCTTATGAATATGCTGCTACTGGGGCTATCTGTGTGTAGTTACTTACTGATGTTTTCTTTGTTCACATAACCATGTCTTCTCTGCCTGAAAATACTATGATCTGTCTTATGGGGGAAAGCATGGAATATATTAAAAGATTCATTCTTTGAGAATATTATGTTCTAAAGTTTTTAAAAAAAATAATCATTTGTACTAAATAACTAAAGCTTTGGCTTCTTTCAAAAGTTTCAGGAAAACCTCTATTGAAATGAGAAGAAAAAAAATATATCCTATCATAAACAGATGAAATGCAGTTTCTTTATCATTTTGTCAGCAGTGTTCATAGAGGAGTACTTGAGATTGCTAAGTGACTACAAAGTGAAATAGGGATATGACAATTGTGCTCATCACAATTGCACAGTGTTGCCTGCATGTAACCACAAAACCTGCTGTTTGAATACGTAATAGCACATCCAAAGGGCTAATGGGATACTTTCTCTGTTAAAACTAAGGCTATTGTAAATGTGTTATCATCTTACATGAAGTCAGATGAAAATTCCCTTGAGAATCACTGGACATGAAGATGAAGTGTCCTTTATTATTTTTTCTCTTTCTTTTTTTGGGGTATTATTTATAACGAGTTATAGATTACCATTTTATTTAAGGAACTTGAGAAGCACAGCAATACTGTAAACTGTTTCATGCCTAATTTAGAGAGGATTAAATGTAGCATTAGAAATTTGTTCCTGTACATCTCTTACAATGCTGAATGATATTTAGGCAACTACCATTGGCTAATAGACTCTGTCATTTTGAGCAAAATCAATTTGAATCACTTGAAAGGAAAAAGTTTTCTGATAGTCTCACACATTTTTTTTTATACTTGTTTGGCAGTGTACATTTAAATTGTGTAAAGCTATTGTTAAATACGTTTATTTTACCTAGCATTGCAGTTCTCCTATGCAATGTGGATTTCAGTGCAGGTCCAGTTTGTACCTCAAAAAAACAGGGCAGAATAATTTTCATACTTTACAAATTTTAACGGAGGGTTGAATGGATTCAGAGACTGACCCCTTTCTTAATGGTAGGTTTCTTATTCCTGGTTACAGTGCTTTGCCGAAATATTGCTGGAAAATTTTTATCTGGAATAAAGCTTTGTTGCTTTGTCGACAGTGCTGTGAGTTGACTGCCATCAATTTCTTTCATAGTCCAGCAAATCCAAAGTCACTTCTGCTATTTGTCCTCCTTTATCTAAATTGTGAATTACTAAGAATAGGGTTTTATGAAGGTAGTGCTGACATAACCTGGCCTATAGCAGGTTACCATAGAAAATACCATGCTATTTGAGAGCAACTTTACTAAGTTTCAGCTGAGTTCTTGGTGTGAGGAAAGAGCTACATGCCATGCTGAGGCTTCACATCCAGCCTTCATGGATTATTGATCATTCTACCTACCAAAAGCTGGTAGTTAGGGCAAAAGGTGACTGAATGGAAGAGAACATTTTAGTCCTTGCTGCCTTCCTTTGAGGAGAGTAGTATTGTATATCCTTTATAAAATGTGTCTAATTAAAGCCTGAATAATGCCATGTGGGAAGGTAACTTGCTGTCTTCTGTTTTTGATACAGCAGTTTCACATGAGGGTATGAATTAAAAAACGCATTAGCCAAAAGCAGCAGTGAGCAGTAGAGAGCTCGTTGTTTTTAAAAAGCCTTATAAAATAAGTTTGATTAAGTATGAGAGTGAGTTTTACTGAGCTTTCTGCATTTGGTAGGAAGATTTACGAGAATAAGCTAAATGGAGCTCTCAGGAAGCCAAAGTTCCCACAGAACACAGGAAATCACGTATTTTTTTTGTAACACTAAAGAAAGTGTTCTGCATTAACAGGCATATCTGTGAGTCAGTGATGTTCTGAGGGAGTGCAGCTGTGATATTAATCCAGACCGCTGTAATTTTACTCACATTTTAAAAATAAAATAACCAAGGATGGATTTACATATGTCCTTGGCAAATACCTTTAACTGAAGATTCAAACAAGAAAATTAGTTTTAATCTGTAACCTTTAAATATTCCCCTTTTAAGTAATCCCCCTCCCCTGCATTTCCAAACATCACATTGTTTCCAGTAAGTGTTAGAGCTCATTTCCAGCATGAATATTTCATAAACCCTTTTCTTTTCCTTCTTTTCTGCCACCTTGACAGCTCCTTGTTTCTTGGGTTTTTTCTAAAGTACAGTATTTGGTTTGAGAAATTTATTTCTTCTCTCAAACAACTACTGATTGAGTTTCTGCTGGGTGCACTTGCGATATTGTTGCAGTCAATAGCCATGTTCTGTCCTTCACATCTGACAAAGTGTGAGCAGTCCAAGTGAAATGGAAGCTCTGGTTTAAGAGATGTTGTTTCAACTTTCTTTCATACCTACTGTTTAATTTACAAAATGTGAACACAGATTGTTAGAGAAATTCCAGAGGATTGTGTTTTGGCTAAAACCTTAACAGTGACTTTTTTCTGTCTGTGCTCTCTTTCTTTACATTTATTGATTATCACAGTGAAGGGTTACGCTCGTATCTTGCATTAGAGTAACATTTTTTAACTAATTAGGCTATGACATGAACTTTTTCCCCTTAAAATTTTACAGATTGTAATTTGTTGTACAGCACGAAGTAACAGGCTTGGCAGCTGCACATCATCTCTTCCTGGGAATACCAGGTCCTCATGTTTAAAAGGAAGTCCCACTGTAGATTTTGAAACTGAGGCGGTTTTTTTGTCATTGAGTGGCTCAAAATTGAAATAATCTCTTAAGAAAGTTGATAAACAAAATCAGAGATGAGTTCTTGAGTTGCAATCCTAGGCTATCTTTAATTCCAGAGAATTCAGAAAAGAATGCTTTTGCACAAAAAAAAAAAAAAAATAAAAATTAGAATTCTCAAAGCGTCAGGTATTCAAGAAACTTTTATTTGGAACAGTTAAACACTACTAACTTAATTTACAAAGATACAGAATTAAAGTGTTAATATTGCTAGCAAATAGCTGCATTTAAATTCATCACCTTCTCCTAATTCTGCTTAAACTGTAGAAGCATTTCCACATACCTTTGAGATTTTCAAACAGAATTTTGTACTGTCTTGCAGTAATAAGTGGTCAGCTTTTTATAGTTTCTCACTCCTTCACATTTCAGTCTGGGTCTTTATTTTCCCAGGCTGTAGGTACCTAAGATCAAAAAGGGCTTCCTCTTTAGTTTCTTTCTTTAGCAATGGAACTTTGGTGCTGTTTACCTTAATTTTCAGCTGTGGAAGACCAGATGTGGAATATGGTGGAAATAAATGGAAATGTATTGTGGAAAATGTGGAATACGTTTTGGTTTTTTTTTTATCTACATTTAATACTAATTTGAAGTATCAAAATGATAGAAGATAAGAGTTTTTAAGCAGTAAGGGGTTTTAAATTGTCTTGAGCCATCCTGAATAAACCCTAAATTAGTGGGTTTTACACAATCAGATCTGTGTTTTACCTGATGAAGACCCTCTAGGGGATAAAAATGGCAGAGAGGAGGGAAAAAGCCATTCATCTAGAATAGCACTTAAGTACATGCCCTGCTCCATAAGATGTAGGTACATGCTTAAATTAAAGCATACTTTAAACGCGCTTCCTGAGTCAGAGCTGTAGAGAGCAAGAGCTCCTGGAGTACATACAATAAAGACTGAAAAATAAGGAAATAATGAACTCAGGCAAGGAAAGGGAACAAAATTCAGATTTTTTTTAAAAAGGTAAGAATAGTGTTTGTTATAGAAAGAACAGTCGGTCATGACAGTTCATATTTTCAAAGCTTTGATCTAACGTGAGGACATGACATCTCTGTCTGTCTTTTTCTAATGGGGAAGAAAGTGACTTGTCATTGAAAACTAGTTTGGAGTTGAGGAGAAGGCTACAAACATCAACTTTCAATAAATCTAAACATAAGTTGGAGAAACTTACAGCATCTTGATTTTTACTAGCTAAATACAATTGAAATTCAAACTGTGTTGTTTCTCGGAATTTTTTTTTGAGATGTCAACTCGGTTCACAAAGTTTTTAGTCCTCGTGAGAAGAGGGGCAACATCTTACTTTATGAAGTAGCTGGTCATGCTTTTCTGTACAAAACAAAACAAAAAAAATAAAATAAATTCCCAGGTGATATATGTCTTTACTTTTGGAAGCTTCACAATGGGTTTGTACTTTTTACAATATGTATTTGAAACAGCACCTTTTTAATTCCCCTGAAACCTTTTAAAATGGATATTACCTTTGTTGCTGTATGGAAATTACCCTGATGTCAGATTTGTGATATCTTTTTTTGCTTCCTTTCCCTTTTTGAAGATGTATTTCTAATCCCAAGCACACTGGAGCATGATGCAAGGCATATTGCTTGATTTTATTCCAGGGCTCTGCTGGTTCCCTATCATAGAATCAGTATCCAAGCATGTCATGTCTCTTGAATAAAGGCAGCAGTGAGCATGTGGTTAGCTCTGTAGGTGGTTTCAGGTCTAAGAAGCTGCCTTCTTTCAGGTGGGAAATCAACCTGTCAGACTGAGTTATGGAAACATGATTAGTTTACCGAGTTCATTAAATGAAAACTTTTGCAGCTCAGAGTTCTCATTGCTCGCTGTGTTTGTTACAGCGAAACAATCCGGTTTTTCATTCACTGAGTAGAATACCATGTGTAGACCCAGTGGGAGGACATTCCAGATTCCCCATCGATTTCCTCTACCAGAAAGTTGTTTCGTGATCTACTTGGTGTCATGTATAGTATCTGTATTGTCAGTTCTCTTTTGTTTTGCTCTCTTGACATTGTTCATATGCACAAACTGGTGTTTAGATAAAATGTGGAAAACCGGCATGTAACAGAATATCACAGTCTAAAGTTCTGCTTAAAATATTTTAATCGGTACAGAAAATATGTATTGCTACTCACTTAGATATGGGACATTTGCAATACAGAAGGGTTGTATCCCCAGAAGAAATCTTTAACACAGAATATGGTTAATAAAAAAGGGTCTCTCCAGATGTTGCCACCCTTCACCATTTTGAGCAGCTAACGAGCTCCCCGTGTTAGACACAGTGATAAATTTCACTTAACGTCGTCAAGGAAGTGAAATGTGGTACCTGTTTACTTTTATTGTAGGTTCACTGCTACATGCTGCCCTCATTCATGAATCGGTCCTTCCTCAGTGAATGGGACTTGTGCTTGAGGATAGAAAGGGCCGCAGGATTTGGCATCAGCCTGCTGTGGCATAGCCCCTGTGGGGCTCTGTAACGGCGAGAATGTGGTCTGGGGAGTAATTTCTATTACAAGTGCTGTCACATGTAGTTTTCATATTTTCCAGTTTGTTATCAGCAGGATTACTGAAAATACAACCAACTATTTATGCAGGCTTTCAAGGGCACTTTCAAGATGTTTAGCTGACATCGACATTCATTAGGAGAGAGTTGTCTTCATTCCACTTTGTGTCTCTTGAAAACCATCCCCTAAAAGGTTTTTGAAGAGGGGCAGGATGCTTTCCATTGTTATTTATTTATGTGTTTGTAACCAGAAAAAGTGGCCTTCTTCCTAATGAAACGTATCATGTTCTGTTAAGCTAAAAGTGGCCATTTCTGATTTAAAAGCAAACTGTTACCAGTCAGGTATAGATTCTTCTCTAAACAGTGAGTTTAAAAGGTTGTGCAGCCCTAGCTAATACAATAGCTGCACTCTGCCTGTCTTTCAGGAAGAAGATGAAAAAGGTCAATGAGGTACAATAGCCATACTGTAATATTTACAGATAAAGTACCAGATAAGACCTACTTTATAAAAGAAACATCTATCTAAATATATATATCTAAAATGTGCTATCCATTATTAATTATTTTTATACTTTCCTTTAAACAGCTGTCTATACAAAATTGGGTAAGGGCTTAAAGTTTTTGTAATAAATGCCTAGGGTAAATGGAGGTGAAAATTCAGAGAAATGGCTCAATTTGCTCAGTATTCAGTGAAATAAGCTGGTGCGTCAGCCAATTGTACGCATAGGGTTTTGACTAACTGATCACAAGTGACATCCCACTGTTTCTTAAATGAGGGCATTCATCTTCAATAGTGTCCTATAGAAGTGCAGAGTTCATACAACACCTACAGTATACCTAAGGTAAATGTGCATTATGCCTTTTAGGTAATGTACCCTGTCCTCTGTCATTTTTAGCTTAAGATGGGATTAAAGTCTTAAAACCAGGTAAGATGCCAGCACATGAGTACTGAGAACATTAGGAGTACTCTTTAGCATCTCCAGCATAATTACATGCAAAACTGAAAAATATCCTCTTTTCAGTCCATTTTGGAATGTTTTAAAAGGAGAATATATGGCTTGGATACAATAAATATGCCTAATCCCTTTAAAATCAACAGAAGTTCTGTTTCTTGATGTGACGTCGTTTTGCAGATGTGAATTACTTCTAGCTTACTTTATTTTTTCTATCATATCCTTACATTTCAGAATCAGAAATTTGTAACAACTGTTTTTCCTAAATTTCCTAAAGAAAAAACTTTTCCCTCCTCACTATATATTATGGGGAGTTAATAAAACCCTAGAAAACTAGTAAGACAAGAACTGCAAACATAGATGTTTGAATCTATTGCCATCCATTCTTTGGGAAGTAAAGGTTGAATTAAAAAAACAATAAATCTAAAATGTATCCAGGATCCATAAATGTATTGAATGGCATTAAATCCATCGCTTTTATTTGTATTACTCATTATTCAGTTTCTGGAAGACTCTGTAGAATTCTTTCAGTACAACATTGTATTTCACAAAAGTCTCAGTAAGTTTGTCCTCGGAAATTGAGGAAAAGTAAATCTGGAATGCTGAGACCTTTTTACATAGACTAAGGGTACGTGTTGCATTAGACAGCCTGTCTGCATCCTCACGACAGCAGTGTAGGGAGAGCTTCTCAGATTTAATGCTAGATCAATATGAAGGCTGCCAGGGTCTGGTGAAGCAAACCAAGGGACACATTGTCATCTTGTCTCTGCTGCCTGTTGTACAGCTCATAGAAATCAAAGCGCTTCAGCAGTGACAAGTGATGTTTCTATTTCTATTGATCTCAGCTGAGTGAACTATCCTGGAGGGAATGACTGTTTTTCAGTGTCAGGTGTCCTATTACTGGGTTTCAGACATATTGTGAGCCCCATCAGTACCACTGTTAGAAACGGTTGGAGTTCACTCTCTTGTGAACCACAAAGTGGTAAAGTGCTCACTGTATGTTTTTTAACCAGTTGATCCAATAACCTGAAAGAGAGACCAAGTAAAATTATGAGGGAATTGGGTAGAAGCTGCAGGTGTATTTGCAGTGTTGATGAGCCGGGATTCTTGGTTCTTCCAGGTGGCCTGAAGGCAAATGTACCACATACAGCCAACAGAGATGAATTTTGAGAAGTTGGAAGGTTCAGCCCCAAAACCTGGTCTTCTAGACCAGTTAGTAAACTCTTTCAGATTTTAAATAGATAAGTGAGTACATCTCCTCCAGAAATTCACCCAGCATGGGGGGTGGACAGGAGGAGAACAACCTCATATCTGCTGGCCTTACCATTACAAGACTTTATGCATAATTTTTTTTTTTTTTTTTCCTCAGGATGGGATGGCATACTAAACCAAACCTTGCTTCAGCTGATTTTCTCAGACAAAAATTGAATTAAAAGAGCTAGAGTCAAAGTTGAGGCTAAACAGAACTTGAATAAAACTTGCTGATTGTGTGGGATTCAGATTTTGCTGTCTAGAATCCTTTGCAACTATATGAGAAGATGAAGGCACTTGTGTTCACTGCATCAGCTTTGGAGAAGTTTTGCCAGTGATGAATGGGTTTCTAATTCACAGAAAAGAGAAATCTATAATTGAATATTTGCCTGGCATCTTAATATCTTTACCGTTTGAATTACTACATGCAGTTTTGATGTTCAGTTTCTGGTATTTTGACAAGTAAAAGTTTTGAGTGATAATGTAAATAACAGTTGTGATGTGCTGCTGAGGAAAACAAAAAAGATTCACTCTTGTGTTTTCCTGCTTTGTGACAGCCATGAAGAGTGGAGTCCTGTATTTATTTAAAGTTTTAGCTAATACACAGTATTACTGAAATTTTCCCGTACTTAAGGGCTTCAAATGGAGATCAACCAGAAAACAAAGAATATGATAAAATTTTATGTCTATTTGATTTTTACCAACATCCATGGGCATTGTTATCTGAATTGTTGATATGTTCTGCAGCATGGAAACTTGTCCTCTTAAGATTGAGAAATTTGTCAAACATCTCCATGGTGGTGTTGGCCCTGAGACAACAATGAGTAATCTGAAATTATCAGATCTGTTCATCATTGTTCTGTTTGGTTATCTGGTGCCTAAATCATCAGGATTTTCATTCACTGTAAATCAACCTTTAAGGAAAATAACAGGGGAAAAAAAAAGGCATTATTAACCTATAGAGATTGAGGTGGGACTGTGATACTCACATATCGTGCATTTTATGTCATTATTAACTCTGTGAAGAAAAGAACGGAGAGTAGAACAGCGGTAGTATTTTATAACACTACTTTGCATTCATTTTGCACTGGTTTCAATTGATAGGTGTCATACAGCATGAGAAATCCAGCTGAGATACTAGCAGCGCTAAGCAGAAGTGACCCTGCAGCATACAGTCTTGGAAACTGGTATAGAGTAAACTGTTAGTCATATGTTGTGCAAGTTTTACAATAGCTGGAATGGAGAATTTGATTGACACCATTTCATCTTCTGTCCTTATCATTGGACTTGCATGTAGGAACTGTTGAATTTTGAAGAGAATGAGGACATCTGTCGCAGTAAATGTATTTTTGAACAAAGCCTCTGTGCCAAAACTATAAAAGATTCTGTCAAAGTATATTTCTCATAAGTTACATGGTCTGTACCATTAATAATGACTATTTTGACATGTGGCAGTGGTAACGGTTCACTTCAGGGCACCTGCATTAAAGATGCCCTTTTTTTTTTTTTTCTTCTTCTTTCTTTCTGCCTTTCAAAGTCAGTATGTTCCCATTCTAGTCAGAATGAAGCGATGTTCCTTTATTTGTTCACTGATTTTATGCAAGCACTTGAATTCTGCTGGGGACTTCTATTAAATGTGTATATTGTTTGGCTATTTCCTATTTGCAGCAAGTTAATTTTCAGAAGATATTCAAACATCTGAAGTTAGGTTGTTGGCAGTAGTTAGTGCAGCTAGCTTTGAGCGCCTCCAGAAACCCAGTTTTAGCTCTAGCACACAGAAGTGATAAAGAGGAGAAGGCGGTGAAAAGATAAGTTGCAGCTGGCAGAGGGGAATAGAGGCTTCTTGGCTCCCTTGCTCCATCTTTGACTTGCTGCATAACCTTAGACACATTATTCATCCCTACAGTGTCTCAGATACCACAGATAGGCAGTCATGAACATACACCCCCTTCTGTAAACGCCTCTAAAACGTGTGGAAGAAAAGTGACAGAAAACTCAAAGTTTTATTTATGCTCTTCCCATTCCCTTATCTGTGTCCTTGTTGCAGGTTTTAAAGCCTCATCCCAGCCCTGGGGTGCTTACCATCCAAGCGGTCCTGTGCTACTTTGATAAGCGTACTGTCTTCTGTGCAAAAGCATTTATGATGGGCTCTTTGTTCTCTACTGACAAATAACTGAAAATATTGCTTCTGCACTGAATTTCTGTAATAGCAACTCAAATCATTCTGTCTCTGACCTTTCTTTAAATTTATTCGCCTTAAAACGTCTATTGAGGTATTGAGGCAGTATTTTTATTATTATTTTTCCCCCCCCCAGTAAAAATGCTGGTGATGAGAGATCACTCAGTCAACACAGATCTGAGAGACAGGCAGGTAGCCCTTTACAAAATGTACTATGTGGCACCAGTTCACTGGTGGTTTAGGGGGAGTGATGGAGATACCATGAAGAAGGAAATGCCTAGGACTGCAGCTTTGGATGTTAAAACCTTGTCTTCGGGATGTTGCCTCAGTACAGTGTGTCTGAATATCACTCTATTACAATACATGCATAAATGTTTGTTAGGTATGCTAAAAAGATGATATTTAGACATGAAATTTGTATATGTATGCTGTTTTATCTTTCTGAAATAACTAGCAGGGCAAGATTCACTTGCTTAAGTCAGTCTCATTAATAAATGGGACTCAGTAACATGACGGTAACTTATTCTGATTTTCATTTTAACTTAGAATGTCTATTCCAAAATTATATATAGAATGCAATCCTCCTCTAAGTTATTTATTTGAAGTACTTTTCCTCTTTCCAAATTTATTTCTGAATTAAATTATATAACCACATACCTGAGGATTTCAATATCTTAATAAATTTTCCATGAATCTCTGGTGAAAAAATGACTAAGAATGACTAGTAAATTGATGCTTAATTTTAAAACTAGAAAGTTAACAAGTTTAATTTGAGGTTGTCTTGCAGGAATTGAAAAGAAAAAGCTCGGCAGGGAGTAGTTTTTACTGTTATCTAATTGTAAACTTTTTAAGACTTTTCTTGGAATGTGGGAAAGTTGTGTTAACATCTCTCTAGGCATTTTTTTAATGACAAATTTGACTATTCGGTTCTGGCACCTTGCTTGGTGTAAGAGCATCTTTTGTAATTTAATATGGTTGTGATGTTTTTTTTTTCATTCATGAAAGAGTAAAATCTTTTGTGTTTTGTTTCTTTGAAATAGTTTGTGCAAAATTCTACTGTGAAGCATGTCACAGGCGATGGAAAATATGTATTTTTATTATGGCTGTCTAGATGATTGATGTAATAATGGATTTGTTATATCTTTTTTTTTTCTTTCCCCTTTGATTTTTCCTTTTAAAAGTGAGAACTAATAGTCTCATGGACAAATCCCAGAGGTGTATGTGGTTGAGCTTCTGGCTGTCCTAGATCCTTTTGTGAGGACTGAATCCCCCTGTCTTTTCCTCCATTCCCTGTCTGTGTTACCAAGTTCTTATATCTGATGGATAGCAATGGTTTTGAGAGCAATTGTGATGTGACTGAATTCCATTTAATGTAATATTTAGGGATGGGTTGTTTCTTTTCTCTGTTTTGTTTTTTTTTTTTTTTTTTT